>WAAG01027786.1:985-25742 GCA_013390105.1 Tichodroma muraria | reverse complement strand
CCAAGGATTTAGGATTTGTTTTTTTCTTTTGAGCAAAGCCAGTAGCACCCATTTCTTTTATTATAGTGTGGTAGCAGCTTCAGGTGAGTAAGAATTATGGTGATAGTCACCCATGATGACCAAAACTGTTTCTTTCTTGGACCACTGTGCAAATATGAGTGGGATCCAATGTGTATGAAAGGAAACAAGGGAATTGTTCTTAGGCTTCAGCACTGTATCATATCTAACCAGCTTCATTTGCTGCACGTAGAGAAAGTGAGCTCCATGCAGGGAGAGGAAGGCAGAAAACAAGTATACAGAGCCTGAGGCTACTGAAAAGAAGGCAGGCACACAGCCACCTTATACAAATGGCTCATTTAAAAAAACCAAAAATTCAGTTTGTCTTATGCTTGATAAGGTATAGGATGAGAAAATTTTTTTTTCATCTGCAAAAGCACCTGATGTTTAAGGTGTTAGTAAGAAAACAGTAGCAAAACAAACAGCAAAAATCTTTATGATTTTGAGCATGATCATTATTAGATGCTTCTCAATTTTCATTGGGCCAAAAGTATCGTTTCAGCCAACAGCATTTATCAATTATAGAAGAAATGATCTAATGACTACTGCATTTCCTGAGGGTGTTGCTGGTGACTCCCTCACAATGCTTCTGCATTACATGTCCACCTCTGTTCTGATGATTGCCAGGCTTCCCCTGCAGGGCTCCACTTTGCACCTCCATGGTTTCCACACCTCAAGTCAAAGCTCTCAGTAAAATACTTTCATTTAGAATAATTTCTATAACTGTATTATGGAATAACTGAAAATTGTGCATATATATTGTTAAAGCATGCTAAGTGCCTCACGTAAGGATGGTATTTGCCTTCAAATCAAATAGTGACTTCCTGAAATGTGGGAATTAATCACAAAGGAGAGTTCCCTTCAGCAGGGCTTGGAAGCCCACTGCTCTGAGTGAGGGGCACCTTGGGGAGAGGCAGTGAGCCTGGCTCACCAAGAGCTCCCAGGAAGAATTTCCACAGCACCGTGTCAAGTAGCTTGATTGCAATGTTTAGGACAAAGGCTATTATTATCTCATTTATTATGTCATTAAAGCTTGAGAACATTTTAGGTGCTAGGTTAAGTGACAGCTACATGTTTTCTGCTGCTCCTCTGTTGTCTCCATTTGGGTACTAAGTCATCTAAGCAATATTTACCTGCACTACCTGTTCAACAGCACTATAATAAAACCCACAGACATAACTGACAGGTACATTTTAGGAAGCTAAAGGGTTATTAGAAATTGGGTCTTCCTTACAGCTCAGATGATCTGGGAATGAGAAAAGTCTTTCACCCATACAGTCTTCCTTTATATCTCTGAGGCATGTCAAAAATATCTAGCTTTTGGATTTTTTCTTCCCCTGCTGGCTGATTTCCAGCCTCATTTTTTTTCCCCAGCTTTGTGAAATCTTAATTTCTGACAGTTTTCACAAGCTGCACTTCAGAATTATTCCATCCATGTAGTGACTTCATCTCAGAACAGCCAAGATAAACAATTCTAGCTATGTTATGCATCTCTTGATCAGCTCCAGATTTTTGTATATTTCTTACGAATCTGGTAACATAGTACCATGCATTCTGGCAATCTGCTGTTGTTTCACTCAACAGCTGTAATGCTGTGCTCTCTGATTTAGATTTTTTCAATTCATGTTAAAGCTGCAATGCCTCTGATTACATAGTGCTAAAAGCACTCCTGAACTGGCAAAACTTAAGATCTACTCCAACCCCCAGTTAATATATAAAAAAAAAATAAAAAAAATGCTTCAAATAACATAATTTATTGAACCACTAATTAGTATTCTACTTCACTGACCTTTTCAGAATGCCAAGGACCCACAAGAACAGAGGCTTCTTGAAAAACAAAATACTAAAACATCCCCTTTAGTTACGCTCCAGTGTTGTAATACTCCCAAAATACTAAAACATCCCCTTTAGTTACACTCCAGTGTTGTAATACTCCCTCATATGTTAATTTATATATTGAAAAAGAAGCAGGACAAAGCTGCACCAGAGAGCTGGAACAAACATGTTAGGTGCAGACAATGATAACAACAACACTAAATATCTTCCCAGATGTCAAAGGTCAGTATCCTCAGGTGAGGGAATTACCTTATACCCAGTACTTAAAAGAACTAATAGAGTCATTGATTTAGTTGCCTAACTTTTAGGAGTCTGAGTTTAGGGTCCATTTTGAAAGAGAAAAGAAGAAAAGGAAATCCAAGGTCAAACCAATGTTCTGTTACACAGTTCACACTCTGAAAGTCTCAGACTTATCTAAATCTGAGAATAGATGCTACCAGCCAAGTAGGACAAAAAAAAATCCAACTGATACCAAGTACGTTAGTGTAATTTATGCATTCATAAAACTGATAGACACATTTCTGAAAGTCTTTAAAGCAGAAGTAATGATGGAGCTAGTCAGCAATGTACAACTAGCAATTAATCATTCTTACAATATTCACAACATTCAGTTTTGTTCTTGTTATTCGAGGAAGTAATGATTAATTGATAAAAGTTTAGTAAGTGCACTAATAGCAGGTGCTCCTAATTGCAAACTCTCAGGGATAATTTGGTCTGAGCTACTTTATGCTAATTTGTACGGCATTAGTCATAACACTTTTAGAAAAACTTTTTCCTACAGTCTCTATAATCTAATTAAGAATTTCATCTAGTTGTTTGTATGAGGAACTCTGCTGAATTGTAAATGTGGGAGCCTGATTACCATAAAAGATTAAAGAAGAGATCCTTAAAAATATGCTCCCACCAATTAAAAGCCCTTGCTAATTAGTTTCAGAGACAACTATTTTAAAGTACCTTTAACGACAGCATTTACCCTAATCTCATGCAACTTGAAGCCCAATCCCAATATCTGTATTGCCCATTTTTTCTGGTTTCCTTTTCGCAGCAAGCACTTCTCTCGGAGGCTGAGGATCAGTGGGAGATGCTGCGTTCAGGAACCTGTTCTGCCTTTCTGCAGTTACTGTGTGCCCAGAGGGCTCACTGAGGTAGATGAGCTCAGGCTACCGGGCAAACAAGAGCTAGCAAACAACCAGACAAACAAGCACGCTCTTACAACAGCCAAAGAACTAACTAAACAATGGAATTTGTCACCCAGCTGCTCTTCGGGCAAACGGATGGGCTAAATCAACTCTTGTTCTTCTTAAAACATCTCAGCTCCCCATTGATTCCACAAGCCATTAAGTACTGTGCTTTTCAAGCAAACTGTGGTGTATGCCGGGATCCAGGAAACACCTTGATCGTGTGGCAAGCCCTTGCAGATGTGGTAACAAGGTAAAATCAAAATACATTCTGCAACAAGCCCTTTTTACTTCCTACAAAGAACAAATACAAATAGCAACAAACACTGGATTATTCTATGTGGAACATGTAGCTTTTTAGCAAAGCATTTAAGTAAGTACTTTGATGTTTCCTGGACTACAGAAATACTCAGGGCTCTTCCATGATACTGGATGAAATCTTATCTCTCCAAAACCTAAAAACAAGTGATCAGCTCAAACACATTTGGAAACGCTTTCTGTATATATTCAGTTTTCTTATAGAAGTCCACATTGTGGGTTATCTGGCAGCTAAAAAGCCACGCATGGTCAGTGCTCTCCACATTACTGGTTGCCCCATTGGTAAGCTGTTCACACGACAAAACTGGAAGCAAGGCACAGCTAACTTCTCTCATCTGCAGCTCTTAGTAACTGAGGAGGTTTGACTTGAAACCAGAAGCAGCTGCCAAACAGATGTTCTTGCTGAGGCATGCAAAACCGCGTGCTATGTCTTCAACTAAAATGACAGTCAAAATCTGCTAGCTAGTAGTTAAGTCATCATCTTTTACAAGGCTTTGGGAAGGACAGATGCAGTATGGACTTGGTTGTACATAAGAACTGCTGAACCTTGCGACTAGGAGGGAAACTTCCCTTTGGGATGCTAAGGAACTTGCCTGTGCTTGCATTCATCTAGGCATTGTAGTAGGATCAGGTGAAAATTAGAGGCCCTAAACTCCTCCCTGAAAGGATCATGCCATGTGTACAATATCTAGAATTTAATATCTGAAGCCAGTGCTTAGCTGGGAGCCCAGATCTGTCTTTTGTAGAGCAGCTCAATAAATATTATTCTCTTTTGCAGAAGCAGCACTTCAACTTAATGCTTTTTTTCCCTTGCATTACGGTTATGAAAATAAGATACATGCACAATAGAGACCCATTAGCATCTTCATCAACACTGCAAGTGGGCCAGGGAAGAACATGAGAGACTCACATCAATACTTCATTGAATTTTCTCTTCCCCCTTCATGCGTGCACTTCTCACACCTCACCATTATGGACTGGATTTCAAGTTCTCTTAAACTTAAATTATTTACTACTAATGCACTGATAAAGGACAGAAAAATAACTTATTTTTCTGCCTGAGACCTGTCCTTCACATAGCTTGAAAATAATTGTCAACTTAGTGGCTAAAAACCTGAAAGCCAGTGATTAACTTTAAATACCAACATAAGCTCCAACTGCATTATTCTAAAACTTCTTATGCTATAAACATCTCTGTGGCACCCAAGTGCCTTCCAGGAGTGTACAAAGTGACCATGACTAACATCTGTCATTTGTCATTAGTACTCTCATCCCTCAAGGGGGAAAGCATTCGCAGTGAAGTGTTTGCTTTTGGTAGGAAATTAAAAGAAAAAAACTGCACACAGCTACATGTTTATCTTAGAGGAACCAAGACCAAAGAGATGTATTTTACACGTGGAACAGGGTATGAGATCTCTGAAGGTCCCTAGTGCTTGGGATAATTTATAACATGCTCTTCCAGCGCCCCCTTTGGAAAGCCTACTTTCTGGCACTGACCTCTTGATCATAAGGATGCTCCAGCAGGTCTGAAGCGAAAGATGTCCAACCTGGAGCTGTCGGCTGCCTTTGAGCAGGCCTGAGCCTAAGCCACAGGTCTCTGAATAGAAGGATTGAGGAGCTGAACTTGATTCAATGCCAAGTAATAAGTCAGCACAGTGAAGATGGGCTTGATGTGCTCTGGGAACTCCTGGGGGTGAGAAGACTCCTGTACTCTTCGGAGTTTGCGAGACTCACACGGCTTTATGGCGACGTGCTGCTGAGCTCCCCTTGGAAAGTGTCTTATTACAAGGCATTTACAAATTCCCCTGCTGGCTGAGTGGAACCCCCACCACCCAGCTCTGGTTTACCTTCTCCAGTCCACTGTCCAGCACTGCTGCAGCGGCACGGCGGGGTAGTGGGACAGCATGTTTGGCCACATGGATGAAGAGACAACCAGAGGGTGTCACCTTCACAGTACTGCCCCATCCAGTCCTCTGCAGGCAGCAGCTGGACAAGAACCGCAATGGAAAGAGCTTGCTCTAGTTTGAAGTACAGCCCCTTACCAGTGTCCACCAGCTGAATTGGTTAAGCTTGGAGAGTGCCCCTCAAAGTCCAGGATTCTTCTAGGACTGCAATATGAAGCTTCAATTACACTATCTAAAACATGGCCAGCAGTATTTTATTTAAGGAAATGCCTGAAAACTGATCTCTGACTTAGCAATGCAGGCTCAACCTATAATTTTACAGTGACTAATCACTTCATTACATGTAATGTTGGCTCACAGGACTGTCCTTGATACAGCATCATCCATGGCAAGGAGAAAAGCCACCCCCAGATGCTTTTTTCCTTTTGCTGCAGACACTCACAGGGATTTCCTGGTTGACATCTCTTCAAAAGCCAGAAGAGGGTTTTGATTCATCAACGTATTTTTATCTGACCTTTAGCTTCCTTCTGCATTGGCTTCAGACAGGAACACAGCAATGCATCAAACCGCTTTTAATCCAGTAGCCAGCATCAGAACACAGCAGTGCCTTATCTGCCCAAGCTTTAGCACACAGCTGACTTGCCTGGGCTGGTAGCTTTGCTCACATAGACATCATGTCTAGAAGAGGTCCCTGAGCAACACCCAGGGCAAGCTTTGCCCACCCTGCTGGCAAGGGCCCAAACCTGCTGACATGCAAGTAAAAGAGAGGTCAAACGCCCATTAGAAGCTTGCTCTTGGAGGCTAATGCAAGAAATGGAACGAACCCATTCAAAATCCTAATTTAAGTCCCTGCAAGTTTGTCACAGACATAGACACTGTATTTTAAAAAATGTCTTATACAATATATACACTGCAAAAGAAAAATGCATACTTTTTTGTGTGCTATTATTTGGTATTTCTTATTTAGCTATTTTATCACACATGAACATTGTACAGTTGCACCTGTGGATGGTATAGTTACTGTAGTGACAGAAATACTAAAATACCTTTAAATACCTCCATGGAGACATCTTTTTTCACCTCTTTGGTACAGCTGTATTTATAGCAATAGCAGTTGCCAGTTTTTCAAGACTAGTTACTTTGACTTACGATATTTTCCATATTCCATGAAATGTCACTTATTTAATATGCTTTACTGTGACATTTCTCCTCTTCCAAATTTTATTGGTATACAATATATGGATAACAGTGCATAAATATCTTATTCTTAAAACAAAGAATTTTATGTTCTTGTTTTCCTGTGAATTCCTGTTCTTGGAATCCAATAATCCTGCAAATTAAGAGCAAAAAGGCATCAGTGGTAAGAGTGGACATAACATAACCTCCTCCCCTTTCACAAACTTTTGGTAGTGACAGACTGAAGAAGCCAGTTGCACTGAGGAAAGTAATTTTTCTTTTTAAAAAGCTGACACTAAAAAACCTATTTATATTTCTGAGAAGGAAGCTAGAAAAGGATGAGTTTGAGAGCCTGCACAACCTGCAGCACAGCTGCTAACAAACAACCTACAAAACACTACACCACCACCAAACACCAATCCTGCTGCCCCAGCTAAGTTTGTAAAACATCTCTACTACCACTGAATCAGTAATCCCATGATTTCTCTATTTTGTTTGGGTAACTTCCAAAAGGAAGAGCCAGTGACTCCAGATTATAAAAAAACCAATTCTTTCTACTCTATTTTACTCAGCTCTGATTGTAATCATGTTTATGTACAGCATAATGCGGCTCTGGTTTCAGTTCCCAAACGTCTCATTTTTTAAATGTTCCATTTTTTAACCTTGGTGTGTAAGACTTGAAAACTGTGAAGCTTGCCAAGAATGGGTGGACAGTTCATCCACATCCTTCAGAGTATGCACTACGTCCCTTTAGGACACCACACAATGTGCTACTTTTATTACTAGCTGTATTAACTCATGCTTCACTACTGACATCATACCATACAATGCTGCCCTCTCTCAGTCCCTGCTGCATTTGTAAATCTGCCCTTCAACATCTCCAACACAACTTCAACTCTGCCTTATCTGAAATCTCAGCTGCATCTTGCCTTTCTGCTTCCTCAAGGGCTCAGGAACTGACTGTCATTACAAGTTCAGGAATGCATGTCCAGTCAGCACACTGGAAGATTCTTGAACTTGGAGCACCAGCAGATGAGTCATTTTATGAGGAAGGCTGGAGAGGGACTTTTTAACGAGGGTATGCAGTGATAGGACAAGAGGGAACAGCTTGAAACTGAAGCGAGGTAGATTTGGACATTAAGAAGGAATTCTTCCCTGAGAGGGTGGTGAGGCCCTGCCAGTGGTTGCCCAGAGAAATTGAAGATGCCCATCCCTGGCAGTGTTCAAGGCCAGGCTGGGCAGGGCATTGAGCAGCCTGGTCTAGTGGGAGGTGTCCTGCCTGTGGTGGTGAGCTGGTGACCAGATGATCTTTAAGGTCCTTCCAACTCAAATCATTCTATGATTTCCAAGTCTAGCTCTCGTTGTCCTGGCTCACTTCTTCCTTTATAGATGCCTCTTTCAACCTATGCCTATTTTGATTATCCTAATTTACCTACAGGTGACCTCTCATTACACACTAACACCACCTAATTTCTGCATTTGCTACACCAACTTTCTCCCTGGCTTCTTGGAGTCCATAGCAACGCACAAAGTTTATTCAAATTTGCATCTTATTTTCCAGTCAAATCCCAGTCCCACTACCTTTCAATCCTTTGAATGGGTGATCAGTTCATTAAACATACTGTGCAGAAGAAAATGGTGCCACAGGAAAGCTCTTAACATACAATGACAAGGAAAGAGAATCATAAATGTGTATACCTGGATACTCCTCATACTACCATCCTATCAATGTAATAAACATACTCATAAATAATCACAACAAGAAAAAAAAACAACTCTCTCTTTCTGGTAGAACTTTTCATTTTCCAGAAATGCATATTTAGAAAGCATCCATTTCCTTTGTGTGTGACAGCTCACAGACTTGCAAGCTCATTGTTGCCATCAAACATGTATAAGACAGTTAAGAGAAAAAGAACTCCTGTCAAGGCAAAGATTAGTTCATCAGTTAAATATATACATATAAAGTTTATGCAGAAACTGGACCCAGTCCAGAACTACTATATTGCAACATCAGTATCTCACAATGTGGACAGGATACACATGTATTACATTTCCTCAAAGTATGACAAATTAAAATTTATAAATCATATGCTCACGTGCCATTCTGTCACACTGATGCTGCAGGTTTGGCACACTGAGGGCAGTTTCCAGTTCTGGAGCACCACTAGGTCACTTTGGTCAGTACTTCTCTGTATCTACCACTGCTGAGTAAATGTTATCTGACTCCTACAACAGCCACAGCAGTCCAGGGTCACACAAGGCAACGTTCCTTGCTGCAACAATCACGAGTCTCACATTCTGTGAATTCAAAGAACAAAGATTTCCAAATACCTGACTTGCAAAGGTCTCTCCTGCCAGTATTAGACAAACTTTTAGAAAAACCCAAGGTTTCAAAATATGTTCAAGAAAGGTACTAAATATTTCTTGACTCACCATGGAAATGAAAGAATTGGCAAAATGTCTTTAGCTCAGAGTGCTGTAAATCAGGATCCTGAGCTTCTGGGCATTTTGGACTGCGGTTTGAACTAACGCACCTTACCATGATTTATACTACCTCTGTGCAATAAAAGTAGTTTGGGACAGCTTGATCAGGCCCCCACCATCCTTTCTCAACTCTCTTTCCTTGGTTCCTACTCTCACCAAATAAACACACACCCAAAAACCCCTCTCATATACCTAAAAAAAACCCCTGACACTCAGACCACTCAGATTAGCTGCAATTACCAACACAAGGTTTTTTGATGTAACTCTAATTGTGGTCCATTTTTGTAGCACTTACGAATGTAGCAGCTCTGTCTTTGGGCTGACACACTGAGATCTACAATATAATGGGCTAATTTGAAAAGATTTTGGTCTTACTTGGCAGTCAAAAACAATAAAAAACTTCTTTCTGTGAAGAAGATACCTCCCTCCTCAAATCTTCCAACAAGCACATTAAAAACCATGTTGTCTGTCCTTGAGACCCTGAAAGGGACTTTAAAGTAGAGAACTGAAAGGATCTTAGGAATCCTGTTTTAGAAGAGCCTCTGTTTTTCAATTCAGTTGCTGACAAAAAGAATCCATTAGTAGTATTTCTAAAAATATATTGCATTTGGATAAACTTTGATTTCTACAAAGTTAAAGTAAGAGCACTAGATGAGTAGATCCCAATCAGACCCCCAGAACACAGAGCAACTGGAGAATATTAATCAGCCAAGGTTTTTCAAAGAGCAATAGGACTATCTTGCCCCACTGAGAAACTTCACAAATGATGGTAACTAAAATACTCTGGTGAGATAAATATAGTTCATTTTTGCTCTTGAAAAAAAAAACCAAAACATGAAAACGGAATCGCCACCACTACCACAACAAAACTAAAAAAAAAATTGAGCTTGATGCCCCATGACTGTTACTTAGCAGGGTGAATGCTCAGATATAGTCCTAAACTTTTCTCTGAAGGAGTCTGAGGATAAAGCTGCCATAAACACATGCCAGACCTATCACTACAGATCCTTTCTTCTGCCATCTCATTTCAACCCTGTGATGTTATTACTAGTATATAGTATACAGGGAAAAGTCAGCAACTAGTTACAAAACTCTCTCTAAAACCTCTCATTATTTCTTGCCAGATGCTGAAGATTCTCCTGTCAAGTAAAATTTCGCTATTTCAAACACTGTTTTATCAGGCTCAGCAAATCCACAAGAATTAGTAGCCCTTCACTGGGATCATTAGTTGGTTTTTTGGGTGGTAGGTTTTGGGATTTTCTTAAGTGGCTCTTCCCATCAGCTGTACTCAGAATTGACATCTGACTTCAAAGCAGTTTAAAGACCATTAGGACCACACTGTGACATTGCTGAGTCTAAACTCCAGAAGATATTTGGATGTGCCTATTACACCATATAAGCTCTCTTTATTCACGTCTCTCAAGTCATTATGCATACCAGGACCAGCATAGACAGATGTCTCAAATAAAGGATGAGGGAAGAATAGTCAATGGGATAAAACAACTTCTTGTTGAGAAGACAACAGATAACATTATTTATAAACAAACTGGCATTGTGAGCTGTATGGGAGGGTGATCAGAAACAATGTTCACTCATTTTTGAATATTGTCAGACAAGTCAGCAATATTATTTTATGCAACAAGAAAGTTTTAGGATCTCTGTGGGTGTCAGATAGGGATTAATAACTTACGGGTAAACATCACAGGAAAAAAAATTCTGGCACTCAGTCTCTCTTTTTGCCAGGAAAGAAAATGATTTCAGCAGATGGTTTGTTCAGAAACTGCAGCCTTAGGAAGAAGCTTGCTTGTAAAACTGAATATATTTTGCAACCAACAAAGATGTGGAAATTTTTGTCCTTGGGAAGTTTTCACTAATAACAAGAGGATGGGAAAGTCAGCACACTATTCCAGTTCAAAAGGAGTATCTAATCTTACTACTCTTTTTTTTATTCTTAGCAGGTTGTGGCAGTCCGGTGCAACAGACCATAATTAAGCATCTTGACAGGTTTATGGAAGCCTTGCTCTCAGACAAAGACCCATGTCATTATACTTCTATTGCAGTGATGATGAATATGATTAGCAGGGTTTTTTTACAGATGGGAGAGTTGTTTTCTTTACATGCTCCCCCTACCCTTGGCTGCATTTGCGAAGTAATTTCCCAATCTGCCAACTTTATTTTGTGGTACAGTCCTGTCTTTCAGCTCCTTCCAGCACAGAGATGAAAAAGTCAGCTTAACTAATTAGCTTGTAAAAATATTATGGAGTTTTAAACGCAGCTTCATGACTATTTTCTTCATTAAATTTTGAACATGTGTCAGGGAAGTGACAAAATCTATATAGGTATGTAAAAATATACATAAAAAATACATGCAGATGACCATCACAGGATCCCAGTATCACCAGGGAGGAAAGTGGCTTACTAGCACCATAGCCAATACCATTGTTTAACTGTTCTGAGCACAGATGATAGCAAAGGCCTGTACACAACCTGTACATCATTGAAAATAAAGACCAAACCAAAACCGAACAAAAAACCCCAAAACCAAACCAAACCAAAGACATTTTATCAGGCACAGATAAGAAGAGAAGCCCGTGTCCTTTCATGAGTCTATCGATGAGATAGAGCCTGGCTTTGTGAGAGCTGACCCAGTACACGTACACAGCACAAACATTACAGGTTTGGAGATTTTCTTTTTATGTACATTTTTTCATCCCTCTTACATATGGCTTGAGTGTATCAGAGGGATATGACTCTAATTAGCAAGACACCATGCCCAAGAAATCAGGTTGCGGTGAGACACAGGTTGTATCAGCTTGACTTCAGACTCATGAGCTTAGGCTGGGTGCCATAACAAACACTTTCATTGGAATTCCAGTAAATTCAGACCACGGAGGAAAAACTTACTTGTTAAACTATGCAGAGGTATGCAGAGGGTAAACAAAAACAGTGCCATCAGTTTTTAGCTTACAGCTTATCTTGACAACCATTGCCTAAAGCCTGAGATATTTTGCCTGCGTGCTCAATGTTCCATCTGTGAGAGGAGCTTGGCCTTTTCACTGGCAATAGCTATACCAGGAACATGTGCCCAGCCTCCATTTATCTGTGCCCCAAACATGAACAATGTTATTCCAGTCAGTTCATCACACTATCCTTACACTGAAAAACAGGAGAGAGAATGACTAGGAAGAAATTCAAAGGATTCTTAGCCAAAAAGGGAAAGTTCTCTTCTTTGCTGAGAACAAACGCTACAGTTTTTCACTGTTTGTAACTTTAGGTCTTCCACTTCAGTCATGGTTGAAATAGTGGCTGCAGAACAAGGTTGCTTCTATTCTTCTTTGAAATATACAGTGCTGCAGAACTACTGTGTGTTCCCAGAAATAGAGCCCAGGCTGAAGGAGGAATTACAAATCCTAATAAAATACCTGGAACCTTTTCTTTCTTTCTATTCTTCAAGAAAAAACATGGTCCCTTCCAGAGGGCGTTTTTTTCTGAACTATAAAACCAACAAAAAAGATGTACAACTAGGGGGCAATAAACTGCTCATATGCTTTCCCCCAGCTTTAACCAGAGGGGAAAACATACCCCTCTTTTCCAGATTTTGGGGCTACAGAAGCTTTGAAGTCAGCAAAGCTCTGCCAGCTCACAGCACCTCACACTCCAGCCAGGGCCCCGGTGTTTGTGGCAGACCCACGGCCACTCAGAGCTGTAGTGCCAGGCAGCCAGTGCTTCCACCTTCCTTTCTGAAAGCCTGGACTCACAATGCACTAAAAATGAGCTGGAGTTTGGGCTAAGCTCACCCTCCTTTAACAGATCAGGGTCTTGGAAGGCAGTGGCCCACAGCAGGTGGTCGCTATCCAAAACAGCCAGCCACTGGATGGGTCCTGTCCTCCTAGGAAAAGCTATGGAGAAGGAGAGAAACGCCTACAAGCACAAGGAGGGAAGCATGGAGGGATGCAAGAGAGCAGGCTGGCCATTGGAAACCTTTTGCTTTCTTGCTTCATAGGTGCATGTTTGCACTTCGGATGATGAACTCACATAGGTGTATTTTGAGACCGGATTCTGCAGTCAGTCGCCTCAGCACAGGGGGGCTTAGACCACATCTTGTGGCTCTTATAAACTCAGCAGCAAACAGAAAGGTGCCTGAAAATACTGGGGGCTTGATTTTCAAATGAGGGTGTTTTTACATGCCTCCTTTTCTCTGCATAGAAACAGGGTACTCTGCTAAATTGGAGAGTGAGCATTTCACTTTTTCTTTTTTGAAATGAAAGGAGGAAGCAGCAGAAGCAGGCTTACAAGAAAGAATAGACAGGATTTGTAACGTTCATAAAGCCAAAAGCTAGGAAATTAGATGAAAGAAAACCATCAGGGGTATATTCTTATGAAGACTGAAACTGAGATTGAGAAGTTCTCTAAGTGAATTATGATTTACTGGATAACAGATACAGAAAAAATTCACTACCACTACCTATAAAACTGCATTGGTTTTTTATCAAGCAGCTTCAGTTTAGCCCATCTAGTTGATGAACATTCTTCTCAACTAGCAAATATAAATGACTTATGGGGATAATATTTCAGTATATGATGACATTGCTATACCTCGGATTCTTTTAAGATCTGGGTTATTAAATATTAAATATCAAAGCTGTAAATTATTGTAGCAGCTTTATACAACTAAATTAAATTCAAACAAAACCTAATTTCCTTAATCATTGACTGTAATCCTCCAGGAACATATGCTATTAACTCAGCTACAAATGGCATAGAAATTGTATGACTTCAGTTAAATTATTTTATATCAAATTCTAATCCAGGGCAGAGTCTTCAGTAAATCTCCTGCAGGGATTTTAATGCTTCTGCAATCATACTGGCTCTTTACTAGAGAGCTAATCTTTTTATACTCTGTTTTTTTCACTCCTTTATCAATTTCCTTCACACCCTTACTGAGCTATAGCTAGTACCTTCTATCACGTATCATACTTGGAAAGATTTGGCTTTCCCCTCCTGCATTTGATCAGCAACAGTTAGGCTTTAACTTAAGACAGAATTGAATACTTTTTTTTTGTTTCACATGTACAACTAAATCATTCCCATTTGTTTCAACATGTATGTTAATTGCCACTTGTGGTGATCTCTTTATAAGGCTGTCATAATTGTTCACAGTTTGCAGTCAAGCATTGAGAAAGCACAACCATTTCCTCTTCTTTAAGAATTCTATGCAAGTAATGCTAAACAGATTTAATTTAAGCAAGAAACTTCCTTAGAGACTCAAGACAATGACTGGATAATAAAGAAACAAACCCTAGAGCCCTAGGAGGAAAGACTTGAAGAAATCTCCAGAGATCTAGTCAGCCCTCTATCCCAAGTGATCAACTAAACTGCAGTCATCCCTGACAGATGTTTCCCTCATCTGTGCTCAAAAGCCTACGACAGTGAACATCTCTCCACACAATCTATTTCAGTGCTTCACTGTCCTTCCTAGAAAGATATGACTCCAGACATCTAATTGCACTTTTTTCCCCCCTTTTTTCCTCTTGAAGCCTTTTGTTTCCTTCCCTCTGCTTTGGGCGTGGTGAACGGGCTATTCCTGAACACTTGGCCACTTCCATCTCCCCTCAGTTTTCGTTTCTCTACACTGAATGATGGTGTCTTATTCTTTCCTCAGCAGTTTTGTCCATCTTTGGATATTCTATCCTGTCAGCTCTCCCTTGGAAAAACATCCCTAGAATTAGGGTAGTTTAGTTTAGGTTTTTCCCAGCATCAGGGAAGGCAGAAGAAATAACTGAAATTTGGCATATTACAGGTCTGTTTATACATCCAAGTGAGCCTCCTTCATAGCAGGACAACACTGCTGACTCACACTGAATTTATGACCCATTCTCATCCCTGGTCTCTTTCGGCTTAATATCCTATAATTATTTCTTTATGGACATTGTAAATCAAATCTTCAAAGTCTCTTGAACTGAAGGCAACTAGCCATTCCCCCCAAATTTCACTGCCTAAAACATCCCAGTTTGTAAGCAAGAGAAGTAAATTCTGAGAGTCTTTTTGTTCAGAGCTCCCACAAAGAGAAAAAAACCAACCAAAAACCAGAACAAAAAAACACTGCACATTATCACAAAAACTCACAGAACTTTCTGGAATTCCTCCTCACAGGATTTCCTAAGTCCTGCACTCCAGTTCAAACTGGAGTCCCTCCAGGTGCTTGAACAGGGGTCTTGTGATTCTATAAGCACTGCAACCTGACAAGGATGGCACTTGAACAATCTAAAACAGAACCATTTGTTTACATAAGTAATTTCCAACTATAGAGACACTCCTGCCCTTCTTCACTGGTTCCTCCCTCATCGAGCTGAGGTAGGGCACCACTTCAGCTAAGACCTTCCTAAGGACACAAGATGGACATTGGCAGGTTTCAGCTCTGCACCTACTTGCTGATGTGACCCTCTATTTAAGAGCAGCGTGGCACTGCTGACTCACATTCAAGCTGTGAACCACCTCCAGCCCTGTCTGTTGTTGGGAACTGGTACAATTTCACATTTCTGACAGTTAGGGAGTCTGCTTAGTGACATCATCATAGTGACTTGGCCTAAAGGCAGGAATTATTCAATGCAACCACAGAGATCCTGTGGCACAGTTTTTGAAGTGCCAGATTCCCCATTCCTGCAGAAAGGTGGTCACTGGTGCTGGGGGCACAGTAAGGTTTAACGTTTCCCAAATGCATCAACATGCTGCAATTGGCTGTTATGTGGCAGAGCTGTGCAGTAGATCTTGCCAAGGTGTCTCGGATGAAAATCCCACACGGTGTGACACATGTTCACACCACTGGGTCCAGGCTTTGCCAGAGTACAGCAGCTCCTGCAAACATGAACTCCCAGACACAGACCAGAGTTTCCAGGAAAAAAAACCACAAACAAACCAAAAAACACCCACAAAAAGGTAGGGAAGAGGACATGTCATTAGTAGAGCATTCTATACAGACACAAGTCTTGCTTTCAGTTTAGATCCAACCAACACTACAACCCACTCCAGATCAATTTCTTCAGAGATCAGAAAGTCTCTACTTAAGCAGCCATTTCAGGTCAGAGCAAAGGTCCACCTAATTCCACTGTCTGCATCCAGCAGTAGACCTAACTCCCTCCTCAGGGAAAGAGTACAAAAACAAGGTGAAAAAAGTTTCTCCCTCAAGAACTCTCTAGCCCATGATCAATTAGCCTGATAAGTCTAAGCTGCAGATCAGTAGAAACCATAAAAAAAAAATTGAATTGGTGGAACACTAGCACATACAGAGTAATAGAAAAAAAAAACACCTCTAAGAAACCCCTTCTATAAGGTTCTGTGCAGAAGTCGTTGCTTTCCCATACTACAGTGTACATATGTACTCATGCTGGGACTCCACTCCTCCCACACAGCACTACCACCCCCTGAGGGCTTCTGTGCCACCCGAGTGTCCACTGACTGAACAATTCCCAGCAGACTTCCTAGTCATGACATGTTCAAACAGATAAAAGACATTTTAGTTACTATGTTTTTTTGCTAATTGTCCCTCACACTCCTTCAGTCAGCCTTATCGTGTTTGTCCACGATAGAGCTTATAAATTTTTTCGGTTTTCCTCAGCTGGACAGCATTTCAGCTTTTCGAAGGATGCCTTCTTGCTCCTGCAATCTCACTTACCCTGCAAATGCTGGCTTTTTCTCACTCTTTCTCAAGTTTCCCTTGATGCACAGTTATCTCTGCACTTCCCATGTGATTTACAGAAGCAATATCTACACTCCCTGCAAAGAGTTAGGTGTTCCATCTGTCTTACTTTCAACATGCCTGCTGATCTGCGTCTAATTTTCCTTTTTGAAGCTGAGCAGAGCAAGGGTAGAGAACTCTGGCTTGTCTTACTCCTGCAATGATGCCAAATCTAAGCACATTAAGATCCTCCTTTCAGGGGACCTCTTCAGCTGTTACTCCCTACATCATATCCCATAAACCACTCAGGATTCAAGTCAAGCACTGCCTTCATGGGTTCCTGAACCAGCTGCTCCACGAAACAGCCACTGAAACATCTAAAAATGCACTCTGTCAAGTCTGGATGCAATATTTGCCTCTTCTACGCCAAAGAAATGAAGCTGTCCATGAGTACTTACTTCCCCTCTACTCAGGCCGTTGTGCTGCCATCGTGGTCCACCACTGAGTAGGCCGAGTCAATATTGTATCATCTTCCTACTTAAGTTTGGGACTTTCACTGGTGTGTAGTTCGGATTGTTCACTGATGAAACCACCTTGTTAAGCAGTTCAGCTCCCACGTGTCTTCAACATGCAGAATTACTCAGCTCTCAGCATCCTTCGTGAGCACGGTATCATGAAAATGTTTCACTGATCAACATCTTTCCAAGTTCTGTGACATCTGTCTGCCCTGTTAGGATCTCCATGAACAATAGGACATACCAGCTCCCCCAAGTCATTTCTTCAGCATTAAGCACTCGCACAGAGGAACATCTTGTTTAAACAATCTCTTCAATCTGTCTGTTCCTGGTTTCCTCTTCAACTGCATTTGACCTTAACACCAGCGGAAGGGCTGTGAACCAGCAGCACCCAAGGCACGATATGGCAGGATGGCTATTGGCAGGCATTATCAATAGTAGGTCCTTGACTTGAATTCATTTTCCTCTGAGCGTGAGGAGCTTGGTTTTGTTCCTTCAAAAAGGCATGCTACACAGTCCATTTATTTACTCAGGCATTTCCCAAGTGAGTCATCTCTACTGTGGAAGAGACTTTTGTTTTCCTTTTTCTTCTGGGCAGGGTTAAAGTAAAGTAGTCTTCCTCCCCCTTATCCCCCCACCCCCAAGGATATCAGCTGGCCAGCACCAGCACTTCATAAAGGAAGAGGCTTGGCTTTGCAGTAAGGAAAACTTGGAACTTAGCAATTGAGGAAAAATACCTTCTTAGAAAGGTCACAACTCTCAGAAGAATATCATCTTGTGTTTAAATAGAACAGGATTTCTAAAAATTAAATCTAGGAAGTTAGGACCTCTGAAACACCACAGTACTTTACATGGACTTGATTCTCCATTTGCATTTTAAAATGATCTATCTCAATTTAAGTGCTTTGGCAGTAAATTAACACAAAACTGGAGCAACACAGTACCAATTTTGATCAAGAAGAAATTTTTCTTTGGTTACCGAAGTGTAAATTCAAATACAATTTATAATCTCTACAAGAAACATTAAAGAAATTTTAAGACAAATCCTGTACTTCGTACCCTGTTCCCACAGGATACAAAAAGTCCATCTAGAGGTAGCTGACCTAATAGTCAAACTTGAGTGCATTTTTTGGATATGCCTCCGCTGACCAATTCAGTAAAATTACTGTTAGCCTAGGTTTCATCCCTGTTTCTGGAGTTCTGCACCTGCCCTACTTCTTAGTCCTGAAGCGGGGTGTAGATCATGCAATAGAGTGGTTGAACTAGATTTCAGTTTCTGACTTCTGCACAAGGGATCCAGTGTTGAATTAAGCAGAGAGGTTATGCTTTCTGTATTGCACTGTTAAACGATTTTAAAAGTTCCCAAATATGAATTCTCTTTCAGGGGGAGCAGAAAGAGGGGTTTGGTTTGCACTCTCAGAAATGCAGCGGCGCTTTCAGCAAAAACGATTCAAATTAATAACGCGCCTTACATTGTGGTTTTTTGCTGGAAACGCATAAGGCGAGAGCAGCAAGCGGGGCTGCAGAGCGATGGTAACTGGGCGAGAGGGAAAAACCTCGCCGTGCTTCGTCCTTGAGCCGATGATAGAAGGGAAAGAAACAACGCTCCCCACCCCTGCCTTGGGCCGGCCAGGGCTGTTCCGAGCCTGCAAGCCACGGCAGCATGGAAGCGTGTCTTNTTTTTTTTTTTTTCCTTCAAAAAGTTTTCAGGAAGTCTGGGGGAGGGGCGATGCTGTTTCTTTTTTGTTATAATGGGCCCCTTTGTGGAGATGGAAGAGGAGAAGCGGTCCGCGTGCCGGCGAGGTCCGGGCTGCGCGGCGAGTGCCCAGGTAACTCGGCAGGGCTCCTAGGAGCGGCGGCCCCCGCGGTGCGGGGCGAAGGGACGCGGTGCTGCGGCATGGAGCTGATGGTGCTGCTCAATGCCCTGGTCACTCGCCTGCTCTTCGTGCTGCACTCACTCATCGGGGTTTGGAGAGTGACTGCCGTGAAGAAGGAACCCAAGTACTGGCTGCTGGCACTGCTCAATCTTCTCCTGTGCCTGGAGACAGGGCTCACCCTCAAGTTTAAGCAAGGCAGAGGCTACAAATGGTGAGCATATTTCGCCGGAGCCCCTCTTGCTTCTTTTGCATGTATGTTGCTGCAGAAGGGAAGCTTCCCCCCGAGAGCAGGGGCTGCCCTGGCCCCGGCGCTGCCAGGCGTTCGGGGATCGCGTTTGCTCCCCGGCTGCTCCCGGAGGGAGGGAGGGAGGGAGGGAGGGATGGAAATCTGGTGCAGTTTGGCTAGCCCACTGCCAGACAGCGGGCTTTCGGGAGGGCAGCTGTAGAGCAGACTACGCGGGAGTCTCGATGCAGTCAGGAGGGGGATGCTGTGGGGCTGCAGCACCTCCTGAGGCACGGCGGGCTGGGGCTGCGCGCCGCAGGGGCAGAGCGGTGCGGAGCGACCTTACACCGCGTCCTGCCGTGCCCTGCACTGCGCCGCCTTCCCTGGGACTGCGAGCCCCCTCTCTGCTCCACGCAACAGTGCTGACACCACGCTGCTGCATGAACCTAAACTTGGGAAAAAACCAGAAGATGAGTAGCAACCACTCTTTTGATACAGCAAGAGGGGCTTAAATACTTGGATTTGAGAGGCTATTCTAGAGGGGGATTTTCATGCGTGAAAGGCTGCCCGAGAAATGAACAAAAAAGTTAGTCATAGCAGAGCTTGCCCGAGCACATGGGGTTTTATGTGCATCTGAAGAATTACTGCTGTCATCTACAGCTCATCAGCGCTCAGGCAGCCAAAACAAAATGCTCTGTGAAAAGGAGGCGGTCACGTAACTAATGGTCAAGATTTCACTAGGACCTTTTATTGTTAAAAATTCAAACTGCAGGCAGGCCTTGAGACAAATCCAGGACTAAAGAGCTCTGGAGTGCTTCCATGTTCTTAAAATCCTGCCCATTGCAACCTGTGAAAGTCATTATAACAGAAGGAGTGTTGTGTGACAATTCACACAAGAGTTCCATGCTCTGCATTTTAATCTAATAAAAGCAGTGATAAAGTCTGGGACACTGGAAAATTGAACAACAGCAGAGCCCCAAATGCAGTTATGAGACAGGCAGATTGAACAGAACCAATTCTTTTGGGAGAGGAGGCAGCAGCAGAATCTTCATGAAGGAACACTTGCAATGGGAGCTTTTGAAAAATCCAAACAAAAATAGAAATTGTAAGCAGATCTATGTTAGATGAATACACAGAAGAACGGCCTAATCTTATCTAGAAGAAAATTTTGAAAATGGATGTGGTCCAGCACTTTAGGCAGCAAAATAAAAATACATTTATAGGTGAGAACTGTAGACAAATGGCCAGCATCTGTTTGCATCAGGATAAATTTCTGCTCCAGTGGAAATCAGTCACATTCAGAATAGGCAGCAGCAGCATTTGTAGAAACACATCCACAGACAATCACCAATCCAAGCAAGGGACAGGCTATGTAAGCAGGACTCCTGCCTCCAACACCCTCATATTCTCTGTTCATTATTGACAGAGGACTGTTACTTATTACACCAGCATAAAACATTTAATGGCACATGTGGAAAAAAAGTCTTTTAGTGAGCCTGGCCATGTAATACTTCCTCTGGATTGCTTCTTCTGAAAGAAAGGCAGGGTTAAAGCCCCTGAAGTCTCTTGGCCTGATGTGGTATCATTAGATCAGTATTGCTAACCTTCCAGCTGGATGGATTTTTCATGTGTTCAAGTCCTACAGGAAATACTGTAAAATGTTAGTTCTTCCATTCAAATGAGAGGTGTGTTCTCTCCCAAAATAACCAGGCTAAAAACCCACAGAATCATTAACCTAAGGAAAAAAAAAGCTAACACCCCCCCCCTCAAAAAAAAACCCCACTGCCAAAACAAGCAACACCCCCTCAACCCTGAAAAACAAAAAAACTCCACAAATTAAAACCCAAACCATCTTAGGTTTGTTTGAAACATTTCAGAGCAGTTCAGCAACCCAGTAATTTCCCTAAGCAGCAGGATATTTTGTTTTCCTCAATACTTAATCTTCGCTGGAAGTCATGACTACCAAAATAAAGGTACATTCAACATAGGGACAAACAGCAAACGCAACAACATTTGACCAAAACATTGCTGCAGTTGCATACTTATAAGCAGTTTAAATTCATTGCAGAACGTGCCAGTGGCAGGACAGAAGGAAGCAAGCAAATGTCCCGAGTTTGGACCCCACTGCCCAGTCCCAGGGCGTTGCAGCAATGCCCACTCCTGTCCTGTACTGTAGCATGCAGAGCTAGATGGAACATTTGTGGCATTGCACCTCGAATACTTCCAAAAGTACAGAATTGCTAAAAAAACCCACCCCAATCAAACGTCATATGCTTAATAAAAAAACATCAACTCTCACAAGAATAACTACTCGCAGGAGTCATGAAACCTCTCCATTACTTCTGAATATACCCAGCTAAAGAAGCTTAAGATAAAGCTTCACCAACATCAGTTATTGTGCTGGTTTTATTTAAATGATTTTTGTGAGGGCACTGGCATTTGGCCAGCATCAACCCATCACAGTTATATAGAAGACTGGCAGGGAGAGAAGAACTAGAAAATTCTACGACTGCCAGCACAAGTGGGGAAACAAGGCAAAGACCCATTTTCATAAATCCATTTTAAATGCACAGCCTGCAACTAAAAGATCTCCTACTGAAGCAATGCTTGTTTTAGGCAAACCAATGTTATTTCTACCTTTCCTGTGTCAGTACACTGGATTGTGAGCAACCACCTTTATCTCAGCATCACTCAGTGAAGTGACTCAGTGTATTAATTCACTCTTCATGAAATCAGAAAGAGCACGCTAGCTACAGGCTTTTTAGATACAGAAAGTGCTGGGATAGAAATACAACAGCAAAGTGCTTTTGGTCAGTTCTTAAAAAAGATATTTTAAATAAATTTCCATATATGACCTTAGATTAGATGGATGTACAGATAAACCTATTATTTATAGGTTTCACACACACAGCACAAGCAATCCAGCAAGAATAGCAATTCTTATTTGCAGTTACCTTATTTCTTAACATCCCATATGGTAGAGGCACAAGAGACCATGTATCCGAACATTATCTGTCTTGGAAAGTATTTATGATGCGTCATATTACCAAGATATCTTTTCTTTTCCTTCACAGGTTTTCTCCAGCAATATTTTTATATCTGATTTGCATAGTACCATCACTATGGCTACTAGAAATTCATCATGGGACTCAGGTATTTATTATGAGATAAGATGGACTAGTTTGAAATTGATACATTATTTGATGGGATGGCTTCAGGCATGCAGACAGAAGTCTGCTAAGTCTTGTTCCAGTTCTCTTTCGTATTGGTGGGTGTCCCAATCTAGCTACAGCTATATTATGACTATTGTGTACTTCCTAATTATCAGATAATGAGCCTCTTTCCTAGCTAAAAATGAGACCATTTATTTGTACTTATCTGAGGAACTGAGGACTAGAAGTTTGAAAAACACAGCCTTTCACCCCCAGGTTACCAGCATGAACCTTGCTCAGTAGGGCAGAAGAACTTAAGAGCTTGAGAGGCCTTTGTAAAATAGAGTGAGTTTTACAGTGTTTAAAAGCAAATGCCACAACTTCAAGCACAACTTCAAAATTGAGACAGGTATCAGTGAGAGGGGTCTTAAACTTCATGTTTGCTGCAACGTAAGAGAACACACAGACTGTTACCACAGCTGGAAATATTTCTGACAAGGTTTATATCCTTCCTTTCCTCGTGCTGCATAGTAATTGGGGGGGGGCTGGGATTCCAATTCTGAACTAAAGCACATGGTAAAATTTTTAAGGCCAGGTGTTGTGGGGTCAGTTATGGCCAGAACAGAGCCACTTTGCCCAACAGGTCTCATTGAGTCAGCCTCATGCAGGATAGTTTCAAGTCCCAGTAGCACTGCCATGCAGTGAAAAAGAAATTTTGTCTGTCCCAGCATTTGCACATATGCAATGCCTTACATCCACAGCAGGTTCTGATTAGAACAAGAAAAAAAATAACAGAAGAAAATACATAAATTAGACTAAAAAGACCTAGTGCCTCATTTTCTCCCTTGAAACATTGTTAGAGCCCACAGAAGCATAATCAAATATTCAAAATTGTGTTTACACTGAAAATGCCTGAGGCTTTTTCTAAATACAGCAGCAGGAATTTATTATCTTCTTGTTTTCCCAAATCTCCTTAAACAGTCATAGACAGGTAATGTGGATATTGAGAACATTTGTCATAGTTAAATCTGGTCCAAGAAACAGGACAATTCTGTAGTCAAAGACAGCAGTTTATTTCCCCAAAATGATGTTAGAACATGGCGTACTTTGTTTTTATTGATATACTGCTATTGTGAATTAAAGAGGGAGTATATCAAGTTAACAGCTTAGTTTATACCTGGAGAGATAGGATAGAGAATTCTGGAAACACAATTTAACAGATTCAAAAATAATACCTTCAGAAAGGGAGCAGCTTTCCTAACAATTCATCTCGAACACAGCACCCAGACTAGTACTGCTCTCCATACTGAAGTATTCCTGGGATTTCATTATTTAAATGCAAACAGAATGGGTAATTATGCAGTCACTAGATCCACACTTCTAATACATACACTGTGAAAACAGTGTGGTCTTGAAGGCAGCAGAACTTTGATCTCGTGTTGAATCTCTACCAGGAAGCATCAGCTGCTCGTGTCAGTGCTGTTATTTAAAGCAGGTGCTAATAGGCAGTCTCTCTTCCTGAAGACAGAGGCAATTCTGCCTCTCTCTGTACTGCAGAATTGGACATACAGTACCATTCATATATCAAGAGTGAAATACTGACTGCATAGAAACTACTGCTTTGTGGTAACATATTTGGGGATGAAGTATGTATGTTTGGGAGAGATGATAAAGTCAATTGAACTGTACAGAGAGAAAAAATTGCTGTCTGCTGTCAAGCAAATTGAAACCATTTAATCCATTAAAAAACCCAAACATTCTTTCATAATAAAGTACAGCATCTCAGGGCTCTGTTACCTTTTCAAATGACACAGAAAGTAGTAACTGACCACCTTTTGCAGGGCTTACCCAACTACCGGGGCTGTACTTGATGCGGGCTTCCAGTCAGGAATAAGACAGATACTTGGCAAACCTTGTCTTTTTTTTAAATACCTTAACTTGAACATTTTGGGGATATAGTGAATATTACTGTCCATTCCCTCAGCCACATTCTGAGGCGGGATTCTCTTACTAACTAAAATTACACCATAATGAACTCCTCAAAGCGATCTTGCATCTTTCACCATTCCTTCCTTGCCATACCCATTATATTCCTCAATTTGGAAAACAACTTAGGTAATCTTTTCTTCATGTTTTACATTTCAGCTTTCCTGTACGAGCAAAATGAAGCAGTGAGGAATGCTTTGAATTTCTGACATCACATATGTTTCCATAGTGACAGTCTCACTGTTTGCAGCAAAGCACAGACAGCAAGCCAGGTACCTGTTGCTTGGCAGAGGGCCTGCTCCAGGGAAGGGCTAGACTCTTCCAAAATGTCCTCAGCCTGACAGCCTCCATGCACATTAATAGGTTGAGGGTACTC
>WAAG01027777.1:17657-30557 GCA_013390105.1 Tichodroma muraria | reverse complement strand
ATTAGGAACTTAGAGATATTAAATGCATCAAGAAGAAGAAAAAAATTGAATTACTGTGGTCTTTTCAACCAGAATTTTAATACCTGGTTTTGACATTGCCAGGTAAGGTTGTACTATTTAAAAGTTCTCTTTTGTTCTTTCCATGATTGTTTGTGTTGGACCTCACAGACGCCAAGCTTTTTTGTACTTCCCCAAAAACCATGAGAGCTTGTGGATATCTCAGTGGGATGTAAATTGCCTCGATGTCCCAGGGTCAGAAGCAGCTTGGCAGATGCAATGGCACAGCCCCTTTGGAAAAGCAACAAGAAAGAAAAGCTGCAGGAGTGCAAAGCCACTCAGAGCAAGTTGGTGATGGATTGGGAGCAATAGAGGAGGGATAATCCAGGGCAGTTTGTTGAGACACAGGAAGGTTGAAGATGGATGACATCCCTAGTTTTGCACAGTGCTCCTTCCCCACATACTATTAAATCCAGACTGGAAAGTGAAGGTAAAATACTGTAGGATGTGCTGAAGGTGGTTTTGCAGTGACTTCCAGTGCTGTCATCATTTCATCATGCAGCATTGTTTTTAGTTCCATCCTGTAAAAATGTTGTGTTGAAAAGATAAATCAAGTTCATCGGGTGTATGAATATGCAGAACTACTGCAGTTGGATTTGATAAAGCAATACCAAAGTTTCTCGTTGTGCCAGCAAGTTGAAGACTGTCCTGTTTCCACAAGAGACAAAAAAAAAAAGGTTGTAAAGAATGGGATGTCAAGAGAAGTCTTTAAAAAGTTTTCCAGTGAAAAATATGGATTTTACTTCTAGTCTAGAGTAACATATAGTATCTGCAGAAATGGCTTGTTTTGTCAAACAAAGATATCAAAAGAGGTTTTTGGTTGAGTTGTTGATTTGATTTTTCTTTAAAGTCATCCTTTGAGGATGTTATATCCTCTCTTCCTGCTTTCCAGTCAGGTAGTATTTGCATTACACCTTCTACAGGGTTTCCATTTCATGTCAAAATGGTGCACATTAAAATAAAAACACTGGGAGAAGGAAGAAAGTTGTAAGTTACGAACACTGAAGGCGATGCTGTCACAGAGTCAGGCTCAATATCCACCTCAGCCCTAACCTCATATTCTAAAACCTCCAAGAGGTAATACTTGGGAAGAGTCTAAGTATTCCCAAGCAAATAATGGTGAAAGGAAAGGCTCCTAGGGAAATTTATTTGCAGTCTACCTATCTTACCCCCTCTTGGTAGACATTATTTAAAGTAATAACAATCACTTGGTATTTGTTGAGAAGAACAGAACTCGTCAGCCATAGGTTATTGTGCAAATTTATTTACAGTTTTAATTTTCTTTCCATTTGCTGAAAGAGTAGAATTATTAAGTAAAATCTTTTGAAAAAACAAATGAGTAGTTTTTTTCCAAGGAGAAGGCATAGAGATATTGCTAATAAGGCTGCATTCCTTTGATGTCAGGCCTCACGCTGCATAAACTTTATGGACCCATCATTAGTCCTTGTCAACTCTTAGGGTCTTTTGGCTTGGGGCCAAACAATTGATATAGTGGAGAGCTTCCAGCTAAAATAACAGCCTCTGCATCTTTATCTTCCCATCCATCAGATTGTTGGTGGAAGATAGGGCTAATTTGTCACTCTACCCACTTGGAAAACTTTGATAAATGACTTAATTAGATTTTTTTCTTCTTTTTTTTTTTTTTTTTTTAAGAAATCGCTTTTCTTGAGAGCTAGAGGTGGGGAAAGCAAGGGCTAAGGATTGAATTAGAAAAGGAAAATATTTTTTCTTCAGTACAGATCAGAGGAAACGCAACCATTATACAGTCAGAAGAAGTGGAAAGTATACAGTTGTTTGGAAGGATTTTCAAGGGCAAAAGAAGCCCAAACCACCCAACACACAAATGATCTGTGGGCTGGGCAGCTGCCCAAAGACTGTGGCAGACCACTCTCTACAGAAACATCCACATGCAGAGTGCCTTTTTAAATATGCTGCCCCCCAAATTGCAGTGCTTTTGTGTTTAGAGCTCTAGAAGAGATAGCCAGGCACCCTTGTAGCTAAAAGAACATCTAAATAGAGAATTAACTAACTCTGTGTGGTGCTTTTCCTGTCTTCCAGCAGGCCATGGACACCAAAGGCAGCTGTGCCTTCCAGGAGGCTCCTGGGGTTAGTGCCTACACCACTCAAAGCCAGGACTTTGCTTCAAATCTCATCCATCACTTTTGGGATAAAATGAGGGCTGCTCCAAGGCCATGGATCAAGGACTGAGCAAGTCCATGTCACAGTTTTGAATATTCCTGCTCAGATCATGCTAAAGGTAAAAGGATATTTGCGTTTTCTTCTTTTCTTAAGGTTATTTTGTGACTTATGAGTCATACAACCTACATGGAGTAAAATCATTTTTAATGAATGGTTTTGATGGTTTTGATGTTTTTCAAACTTTAAGCCGGAAAAAGGGAGAGGGAAGCTGAGTAAAATTCTTCTCTTGACTGTTGTTTCTACCACTGTGTTTGGATAATTATCCTTCCACTTTGCATAATTATGGCGTGTATTCCTACATGTGGATGTGTTGGTGACAGCTGCCAATCTTAACATGTTAGAGATGTCTGGGCTTTATATTTCTTTTTATGTAACTATTTCATTTGGGTCACTGAGGGAATATATTTCTCCTTTCTCTGGTCTGACATCAATTAATAAAGCAGGAGACAAACTGCATCCTCCTTTTTTTGATAAACTGTCCAGCAATTGGATGAAATTCAGATATAATTTAAAAACTCTGTAACCTCTGGGCAGAAACTTATAATAGTAAGGAAAAGAGAAACATTTTTCAATTAAAAAGATTTAGAATCCCTTTCTCTGTAGAACACTAATCTGAAATGACACTGAGGGGTAATAGGCCTGGTATTAGTGCTTCCCCAAGGAAATGTCTTATCTTTTGCACTAAATTAATTGTGTCTTTCTCACACATCCTAAAGCTGTCAGTTTGGGCGTTCTGTGTAAGGAAGCTCATGATTTAAAGTTTCTGAGAAGAAAGGCAAAGCAAAAGTGTTTAAACAATAATGACCTCTCATGCCCCGATCTCCACAACCCGTTCTGAAGAGGATAGCCGTTAACATTAAATCATTCCCATTCCTGGCAAAGTCACAGGGACAAGTTGTGGGAGCAGCCTTCAAGTCCGGGAGGCGTCATGTGCGAGTGCACTGCAGCACATGACAGGATAAAGTGGGGGTGGGTTGGGAGAACACGGAGGTCTGGCAAGGGCACCGTTGCAGAGCTCTGCTGTCCAGCCTCCCAGCACAGTTACAATCAGAAATGATCTCTCCTGACTCTCGGTGGCCTCTCCCAAGACCAAATAATCTCAGTGCAAATGGCACGTGGGAAGGGTGCTCTGTTCCTCCATGCCAAGGTCACAGAAATGGGTGGAGCTGCTCCATCCCACCTGGCAGGAACGTGGCTTCTTGGAAGTGTGTGGGTGCAGCTGCCTCACAGCCACTGTGACCTGGAGTCTGGTGCCTTCCCTGCAGCAGTTTTTGTGAGTTGCTGACAAGTCCCCAGAAGCCTTGACTGGGCTGTCTTGTGTGGTTCTCCCTTGCTGCCTTCACTCCAGCTCAGCAGATGTTGTTGGCAGAGCCACTGTTGCAGAAGATGCCCCCTGTGCTGCTCTGTGTCACCCTGCTGGTGGCATCGGTTGCCAAGTGTCCTCTTTAAATGCTGGGAGATCAGAGCTCTGATACTGTGCTTGTCTCTGTGGGACATCTTTAATATAGCAGGGAAAAAAGGATGTACAAAGGCATCTCGTGCTTCCACGAGCTGTGTAATGGTGGTGGCTGGAGCAGCTGCTCCAGTGAAGCTGTTCGTGGACAGGATCTGCTCCCAAGACAGGAATTGCCCGTACCCCTAATGAAGTGAAGATAAATTGCATTTACAGCTTTAGATCTTCACCAGGAAATCTGATTTATCTAATTGTAGAATCTAAAAGTTCAGCGACACGGCTGCACATTGGGACGTGAAAAGTGCATTCGCAGGAATATTTTTCGCATTGAAGAGAAATCAAGCATTTTCTGCTGTATAAAGAAATGTCTTGGACATGAGGAAGAAAAGGAATATGTTAATCCCTGTGTTACTGATTTGCTGTTTTAAAGTGAATACATCCAATATGTTTTACTTTATTTTAAAAGTAAGAACTGTCAGAAATAAAGCTCTCTAAGCCTAGAGTAATTCTTTTTGATTTAGAGCCGGTTGTGGTTATTAATGTATTAAATGAATTCAATATGTTTTGAATTGCTTTGCCACTTGGTTTACTTGGAAACTAAAACCATTTGTAACAAAACAGTTGGACCGGTTCTAAATCAGACCAGTGTATAAGAGCCTGTAGAACTAATGGTGCACTTCAGACATCCAAAAACAATCTTCTGAACTAGATAAAGGACTGTTATTAGAAACCAAACCTAAAACTCTTCAGGTACTTGGAAAAGAAAAATAATTTTCTGCACTTTCATCTTATGATTTGCAAATTAGAAAACCCCCAACTCAATTTAAAGGAAACTCAAGGGTCGGGATGAGACTTCTGCACACACTGAGCAGCCAGGAGAACTGGCAAGAGTGGACTGGAACTAACATGGAGTTTGCAGCAAGTCTGCTGTAAATCCAGACATGTATACTGTTTTCAGCCTGCCTAAATATGTGTGGTGGGTGATCTCCCAAGGTGTTGCTTCATTTATGGATTAGATGGTTCCCAAGAATTGAGGGAGATGAACTTGGTTTCTTCAAGCTGTCAGGTGCCCTTTTTTTTTCCCCAGTGGTTTACTGCACATAGAACAGGCTCAGATAGCTTTTTACAAGCACACTTTTAATACCTGTTGCAAAATGATTGTTAATCTGCCATCAGTTTGCTTGTTTATACATGTGAATTTAGAAGAACCTGTTACATGTGAGTAGAGATGAATAAATAGCTCCTAACCTGTGCAAATCACTGCGCAGAAATAATCTCTAGAAGTTTCTCCTAAGACATGAAATGAAGCATGCTTTCGATACTTCACCTTTCAGTAGACTGAGTTTTATTCAAATCAAAGTCTTTGAGAGTTTTATTTAAAGCCTGAGCTGAAATCTGTACTCTCAAACTCTTCATAAAATGCTCAGGAAAACTGAGTTTTCAGTACAGGTTTTCAAAATGATGCCTTCATTTTTATACAGTGGAAAAGCTTAGACTAAACAGAAGTAAAGGGTCATATTTTTTGAAGTGTAAAAACCTGTACAAATGGGTCCCAGGTGGAGTTCAGTCACGAGCAAGGGTTTCAGGATCTGGTCACAGGGATGACCTATGGATCACTTAGCCATGGACCAGGCTCACTTCTGGCAAGAGTAGGTGGGAAAATTTCTACCCTGAAATGGAAAAGTTGCCAACCTTCCACCCTCTCATGGCACAGTGATCTTTGAATATCACTTTTAGTTATGGGCAGCCCTAGCACTGGGATTTATCAGATGAAAGGGAACTTTGTCTAAGTACATGTGTGTTGTTAATGGTTTGATCATTTGGCTCTTGTCAGAGGGGAGAAAAACAACACGACGAGCATTCGAAAACCTCAGTGCTTCATTGTCCCTCCAGTGAGTGTGACAGTAACAGATCTTGTAGTTCCTCTGGCCTCATCTACTGACCAATAGATACAATTTCTGCCTGTAATCTCTAGCCCACTACATATCATTATAAATTAAATTAACTGCGTTTTCTTTTCAATACAGATTCCAGTTATCCCTGGACTTACTAAGAATGTAAGAGGGAAGCACAGTGATGAGGGGATATGAACCCCAGGGCCAGGACATAAAGTGGAGGATATGATACGTATGTACTCAAAATGGTTTATGTATGTTTGCTTTGATCTTTAAATGTAGACTTAATGCTTATCACAAGTTAGTGATTGCTTGCCAGAAGCAGATTTGCCTTGCACTGTAGCATCAAACTTGAGGCTATGAGAGCAGCATGAAAAAAAGCTTGGCAGAATGAAAAATAGCTTCCAAGTTCTTAATGCCTTGGATTTTTCTTGACTTTTCTTTGCCTGGAGAACCAGAGGTGAACATATCATCCTTTCAAATTGCTTCGATAAATCTCATTCCCTTTAGGATTAAACATTCCTGAACATTTTTATGCCTCATCGAGCTCTTTCAGAGAAACAAAAATTAATTCTTTAGCTCAACATTTATACTCATAAGACCTAATTCCCCTTGCCTGTAGTTATTATAGCCATGGCCATTTGTGCAGAGGGACCACACTGTTACTCTCCTGCCTGCTTTGTGCACTTAGATTTTTACGTACAGAGATTTTGTGGCTCTGACCAGTGGGAAATGACTCAGCAGTGTCCTGCAGGAGTGAGTTGGATGGATAGATGTCAAACATCAATTTTGGATGCAAAGCCAGGACACTTCTGTGCATTCTCTGTGTGCAAAATCAGGCTTAACCACTAAGTACTTGACTTTGGGTATCTCAGCTGAATCCAGGCTAAGCTGAACACATAGAGACACGAGTTAGCACCTCATAAATACTCACAAATATTTGACAAAATGGAAAGTCGTTATTGGTGCAATGTGACTCAGCTCTCCTGAAGTAATTGGGCCACCTGATTTATACCTTTGGAGGGGACCTGGCAAAGGTGAACAGGGACACAGCAGATGGGGTTTTGAATGGCTACCCTGTGGCTCCTTGGAAGGATATCTTAACCAGCCACAGTCCTTTAGGTTATCTGGCCCTTAGTCTTGCAAAACAATTTTCTTAGGTGGCTGAGATAAAAAAAAGTAGAATTTTGTCAACAGGTCAGGTTTTCTACGATGAGGGTTTGCTGTGAGATGGCTGATCTGAAGCTATTATCCATTATTCCTGTTTGCCTTTCTGACAGCCAACTAAATCCAACCTGTATATTTACACAAGGAGCATCCCAATAAACAGTCCGCATGCAGTATTCAGTGTCTGTGTAGCAGCTTAGAGCAGGGAAACAGGTGACAAAGTGTGTCAAGGTGATACAGACTTGATAGAAAGTGAATTTTTGTCCCAGCAAACCTTTGTTAAAGAAATCATTGCTCAAGAGGAAGGAAGGAATGATCCATCCCAGCTCAGACAAAGCCTGAGATTAATTTAAACATTTGTAAATTTAACATTTAAAAATTTAAACACCTATAAATTGGTTTAATAATTCATCTTTTCCTGTGTATTCTTAAATTACATATCTTGGCGGTGTTGCAGTTTGAAAGAGATGGCACACCAGGAAATATAACCAAGAAAATCAAGTGAACAAGAAGAAAAGCACATTTTCTGCTTCAGATGATGATGGGTTTAGAATGAATAAGAGTTTAAAAAAGGCTATCTCCTTTTTACTTTCCTATGTCACATAAACAGATTAGGAATTCTCTGCTTGAGGAACAAGGCTTTCTATGTGGTGCAGTACTGAAGTGCTGAGGTGCAATGAAAACAGTCCACAGATGTGAGATACATCTAATTTGCCTTTTACATTGGACCTGCTGTTTGGCTGCTGAACAGCCCTCCTGTAATCAGATGTATAAAATTACACCCTCATTTCCTTTAGTGACAGGGAGACTGCTGAAGGAGGTCTCTGCCACACTCAGGTTAATTTAGATGATCATCCAAATGCACAGATGTTTGTTCCAATCTCCTCCAGTAAAGGAAGTGGGACTCTATGATTGTGCTACTGTGACATTTCCAGTACTCTGGACAGGGCAGGATCCACGCAAAAATGCTTTTCCTTGCACTGCAGAATTAGCTCTGGCAACGAGTGCAAAAGAGGAGGAAAATATATAAAAGTAGTCTGCACATTTTTTTCCCCCCAAGTGGCATCATTTGGGGATTAAAATAAGGCCTTTACATTATCTGCTATTCTGTTCAAATTAATATATACATTTCTAACTTGTATGTTATATTTTTGCATAGTATGGCTCTAATTAAATTTGCAAGCAGATAAATAATTCCAAGTGAAGTTAGGCAGAGGTGACCCATAATACTCAACTCGAGTGCTTTCATATACTGGCTCCCTATTAGGTTTCATGTAGTAATTTGAGAATTTAACAGTGCCAGTGACTTTATGTTCATACTAAAGAATTACTCCCTCAAACTTAAGAGTTATTTATTTTGACTAAAATAAATTCAATCATTTCTTTTCCATCTATTATCAACTCAATGTATTATATAGTAAAACTGATCTCCTAAACCTTCCCAGGTAAAAACTAACTAACTAAAACAAGCTAAGAGCAAGTAAAGATGATTTCAATAACAGAGTTTTCTGGCAATTTAATTCTGTTGCTTTCAGAATTATATCTTTGGTCTTATTGTCCTTAAAAGAAATGAACAAAGTACTAACAAAGTTGAAAAAGTTCAGCAAAAGCAAAACTTAAGAACAAACGGGCTGTTGAAAGCTCCATATCTAAAATGGTTGAAGTGTCCTTTAAGAAACTTTGTTCTGGTGTTCACATACATTAGCCCCCCTATTATAACTGTATTTGGGGGCGGGGGGGGGAGGAAATCACCATTTGGGAGCTGTATTTCTTCAGGTAACATTGGTAAGGCCCATAAAATTCCTCCTGCTTAAGCCAATGTAATCTTGTGAAATATGTAGGCTACCATGAAGCATTTATGAAAATGTGGTGCCTGCACAGGCCTTTGTGTGGTGAATGCCAGAAGTACCACCATGTGCAGGACATATTTTTAATATTGCTGGAAATGGAAAAAACCAAGCTCAGCCAGATTTGTGCCCCAGGCTCGGAATGTGTGAACGCTGCCAACCTCTCTTGGCCACGTCCAGCAGTGGAGGACGAGGAGGTCAAGAAGTGCTCAGGCTGTCAGTGGCTCCTGCATGCCCCTGGCTTCCCTCATGTCTGGCAGTCATCTTCCTGCCTCTTCTGTGTGGTAAGAAAGGATAAAATTCCAGTTTAACGGAGAAAACTGAGTTTCAGGTAGACCAGCGCTTCCCTCCCCGGTGGTGGAGGAGGCACCACCAAGGAGCGAGTGATTCCACCCACAGCCCAGCCTTGTCTGTCTGTTCCTCTCCCTCCCCACTGAAGGCAGAGGAGGTGGGATGGGAGGTTAAACCAGGTGCTTCTTTTTTATATGCTTAAATTAGGAGAAATGAATCTACCTTAGCTGACTTCCCCAGCAACACGCACAGTGCTTAGCTGGGGCATGATTAACAATTCCATCTGCTGGTACCCTAATTACAGATACTGTAGCAATGGCTTTTGTCCTGCTGTATGACTATGGAAGGAAAAGACAAAGAAAATTAGGCTCAGCAGACACAAACAATAAGGGGGTGGTTTTATGTGCTTAGTTGTTTTTTTTTAACCTGTTAAAAAAGCAGTGTGTTCTGCTTGTCCTGGAATGTTATTCTCAACCAAAGTCTAAGTTTTGAAAATTATAAGTTGTTTAGCTCTTTCTGTCTTCTATTTGCTTAATTTAGTTCAGTTGCTGCTCTAGAATTCTTTATGACTTATATAAGGAGAAAGAAATCTTTCAGCCCTGAATTGAAACACCCGACCTCAGTGCTGCTTCTCTTGTGGGCAGTGGTACCATTTGTGCAAGAGAGGTGATGAATGAAAATGTGATCCAGACTTCAGGACTAGTGACATCTCACACTGACACAGTACCTTGAGAGAACAATAGGATAGGCTGGCACATCTCCTGTAACATATTAAATTAAAATAACCTGAATAAATACCAAAAAATGCCACCACGTATTAATAAAGTGTCACCAATGAATGACTGCAATTCCCACCTCCTTGAAAAGGAGAGGTTTTGTAGTTGAGACGCAATTAAATCATAACTGTCTTTTACGCAGAATGAACTTTTACTGCTGAAATGACTGCCTGGGCTCCAGGCATGCTGCCACCAAGGAACAGACATGACTTAGTTCTCTGCTGGTGCTTCAGCTCTATCTGGCCTAACAGACAGGATGGAGTCTGGCCTGCAAAGTTATCATTATAATGTCAACATAAATATAATTACATTTTCTCCAGCAACAGAATTAGTGCCACTAGGAAACAAAATCATTTCAGGTTTCTCCTGCTGTGTTTGTATGAGCTTGGGGTCTAACTGCCAACCAGGGAAATCTGGCCTTTGTGCTCAAATAATGCAATGCTGTGCTTTCCATTTCGAGATGAAATTACTACTAGTGGGATTTGTGCCTTAGGAGAAGAATTTGCGTTGCTGAATCTTTTGGTAGTTGAGGCTGCTTTGTCTCACCACATAAAGATAGTTATTTACATGGCCATGCATACACAGATGCACAGCTAGGGCTGATGTGCATGTGTTGATTTGGGATGTCTTTTTAGGAGCATTAGTGTGATGTGAATGATTGTAAGTGCAGTTTTTATGGAGAAGAATATGAGCCTCCAGGTACCTATTCCCTGTCTCTCTGAGTGCACTCATTTTCGAAGGTTCTGGAGGTGGATGAGGGATCTCAGCAGTAAGCCCTGGGAAGCTGCTCCCCACATCTCCATATTGCAGACCCAGGCAGGCCATGCTGAGGATTTCCTGGCAGGCCACGTGCCCACATTTTTCCCGGTAAAAGCAAGGACTGGATATAGGAAAGGGGAAGGCCTTGGGTAACCATAGACTTTTATTCTGTGTTTTAATGTACCAGTCAGTTGGGAAATAGAGGAATCGCTAGAGATTCCTGGAGCTTTTCTTGTGCATCAGGACGTTGGCTTTTCCCTCAGCATCACAGAACACACAGAATTAGCTTCGAGTGATGGTGAAGAGCTAATTCTCCCTATAATTGTGCCTCCTGTGCCAATATTGCAATGTTCCCCAAAGCCTCAAATGAGATAAAATCAACAAACTGAAGCCAATTTCTCTTACACATAGCCTTAAGCCTTTTTTCAAAGGAATCTGAAATTATACTGCAGGGTAAGTATTCCAGCTGCTGCTTCAGCAGTGTCCAACTGCAGTGATGTAGAGCAAAGCTTCCATGAAAGCAACAGGAAATCTGGCTCAGTCTTGCCTGGCCAGCTGGATTCCAAGTGCAAATCAAGCCCTCGTGCTGCCCTTTTTCAGGATAACAGTACAAATAGGGTGAGGGTAGGTTGGCATTTTAGGTCAGATCATAGGGTCAGATTCAGATCACTTCTGAAGCAAATTTCCTGATTTCTTCCACTTACCGTGCTTTTCCTTGGGCCTCAGGTCAGAGCATAGGAACTGGGCTTTTAGTTGAAACCACCATCAGAAAGGTACTCCAGGAGGATGCTTCCTGAGCTCCAGCCAGGCAAGACATGGGGCTAGACTGGAGAATTCAGCCAAATGTATAGTGTGGATGTGGGGTCCCACTACCAGCTGGGTTTCTGCTCCTGTTTAGCTTTCCAGTGTACGTAGAGCTATCTGACACCCAGGTAAAATAATAGTGCATTACAGATTCTCATTTTGAGTAAATTGGAAATTTGGATAAGTAGTAGAAGCCTTAAAGTAACACAGTGCTCATCCCAAGTGTAAACTCGAGGCTTTCAACTCCCTAGCACAGTTTCTTTCTTCCCCTCTTCAGCTGAAGAAACAACTCTACTTTTGAGACTTTCCACTACCATATGCATGTTAAAAAAAAAAAAAACAACAACTCTTTTTCACTATGATTTACGTGCCAAATTTGCTTATTTACTCCTAGGTAGAATTAATCTTGTCTTTAATTACTTTTATAGCAATTACATGCTTTTAATCTGTGGTTTAGTGATCTATTACTTACAGCTGCAGTGAACAACACACACATAGGCTGGGGGAAACACATTCCTTGTTGTAGGTGGCCACTGTAGGCCTCCTTTAAATTATACAAAGTCTCATGAGTTAAGGCTTAAGTAGTTTTCAAGATTTGAACAAATGAGGACATTTCAGTCAAGGACATCATTGGCAACTCTTAATTGAAAGTGTAAAGAGTATAAAGCCTGAAAAATTTATCCCAGAAAGCTTAAGATCACAAAACTACATGATTGTGTTCAATCACTCTGTACTGGTTTTAATCTTCCTCTTGTTTTTCTCTCATTGCAAGTGGCTCAAATTACTCAAGTTAGTATAGGAGAAATTAATTCACAAACTTGTTAGATATCTCGATTTAAAGTTTTAGTTGGACTGACTTCTAGTGTGCAAAAAGTGTACACTTGTATTGCTCTTCCCTCCTGAACATCTGAAGATGACAGCATTAAAGAATTAGTCCCCAGAGCATTATTATCCACTTCCAACTGACGGGGCACAAAGAGATTTGATGGCTTCTTCAATACACTGTGGTAAAGCTAGGAAAGGAATCCAGATGTCCTGGTTCCTCATCCTGTCCCTGAACCACAAACCACACATCCCTGCCTTATTAGGGACAATCACAGCACATGAAAACAGACTATTTATATCTAAATATTTCATCTGTTCTCACTCCTTATTCCCTAACCCACCAATGTAATTAGGTTGGCAGGGCGACAATCTTTTTTTTGCCAGTAAGAGCAAACAGATTGTTAGGTTTTCTGCTGAGATAGGAGCTGCACAAGAACTCCCAAATAAATCAGATCAAAAGGGCCATGTTTCCATTGAAACATCCTTGGTCAGGCAGCAATGGGAGAGAAGGTTTTGTGACATCTTCCTTGGCTGACTGGAACAGCTGCATTAAAATCGCTGATCAAGAAAGGTTAACTTTGAAAAGAATATAAACCCAGTATAAGTTTAGACAAAGAGAGAAAAGAAACAATAAAAAGGGGCCTTGGAAAGCTGTGGGTTTTCAATGTCATGTGATATTTAACAGTCCTCAGAGTTTGCATAACAAGCAGCTTTGGTTAGAAAAATAAGATGGTCTGTGCAAAATAAATCCAAGATTCACATTTCATGAATATCATTACAAGTCACTTTGGTGATTACATATTCTCTGATTAGCAAAAATGATGCTT
>WAAG01027755.1:0-13775 GCA_013390105.1 Tichodroma muraria | reverse complement strand
GGCGCTGGCGGAGGCGGCGAGCCCGAGCCTCGAACCCGCCCACAGCCGGGCACCGCCGCGGCACCGCCCCGTCCCGCCCGCCCGCCTCCGGCCCAGCCTCCCCCGGCGGGGACGGGGCATCTTCCGGCGGGAGTCGGAACGGGGAGGGCGGGAAGCGGCGTAGTTCGCGCATGCGCGGCCGCCTGCGTGAGGGCATCTGCCGTATGGGGAGGTTAAATAAAGAATCCAGGGACGGGACTAATTAAAACACGCATCTAAGGACTGGAGGGTGTTTACAAGGGCATGTGTTGACAGGACGAGGGGGAATGGTGTCAAACTGAGAGAGTGTAGGTTTAGGTTGGCTGTTAGGAAGAAATTCTTTAATGCGAGGGGATGAGGCACTGAACAGGTTGCCCAGAGAGGTTATGGAAGCCTCATCCCTGGAAGGGACGTGTTCAAGGCCAGGCTGGATGGAGCTCTGAGCAGCCTGGTCTCCCAGGAGGAGGTGCCCCTGCCCACGGCAAGGGGGTTGCAACCGACGATCTTTAATCTCCCCTTCTGGCAGCGATGTCCCGGTGGTTCAGCCCGCTCGCACCGCCGGGCCCCCGGCCGGGCTGTCCGAGCCTCGTCCTTTGCCAAAACCAAGGGGAAAAAGCGGCGCCACGTGCCGTAGGGCCACTGGGGACGAAGTGACTGCGGTGGCGTCTCGCGCTGTCAGTGCCTGACACCTCACTGCTGGCAGCCGTAGTGAAATGAAGAGTCGACTGAGAGGGGACCTCGTCAATGTGTATAAATACCCAAACGGAGGGTGTCAAGAGGATGGAACCATGCTCTCCTCGGTGGTTCTAAGCAGTAGGACAAGGGGCAACGGGCAGAGAGTGATGCACAGGAAGCTCCACATGAACATGAGGAAGAACTTTACGGTGTGGGTGACTGTGGACTGAACGGATTGCCCTGAGAGGTTGTGCAGTCTCCCTCACTGGAGATATTCAAGAACCATCTAGGCACAATTCTGTGCCATGTGCTCTAGGATAACCCTGCTTGGGCAGGAAGGTTCGACCAGATGACCCACTATGGTCCTTTCCAACCTGATCGATTCTGTGTTTCTGTGACTCTGAGTCCCACCAAGTTCCTGGTGGTGTTACAGCAGATATGTTTGCAGCAGCATTTCCTTACTGTTTGCAGGCCCCTTCTCACAATTACGTTTGCAGACACCTTTGAAATGGGTTATTCAGCTGCTGCTCAGCTGTGCAGGTGTGCAGACAGCTGCCAGCCCCCTTGGTGCATCATGGTGTCAGCATACGTCACTTAGGTGTAAAGCAGGATGGATGTTTGTCTGTGTCTGTGAGATTAAAGAGGGTTCTTGGGTGTGTCTTGGTCCTGTGCCGTGTCCACTCCTTTCGCCAGAGCACTGAGTTTACTCAGTGAGCTGCCTCCATTTGTCCAGCTTGCTTTACTTTCCTAAGTTCAGCTGTAACTCTGAAGGTGCCAGCTCCCTCTTTTGTTCTGTGTATTCTGCACAGTGTTTCACAACTCACTCTATAGCACCACCTATTTGTGATTTTTGCCTTGGTCTGGGATATTCCAGTCCTTGCTACACTTGTAAAGTGTTTATACCTCGCCTGACCTTACGTCATGGCTCCTTTGCCTCAGGATATTTATTTGTCTGTGCCTGTTGTCTACATTGGCAAGTTAGAGAAGTTTTGAAGAAAAAGCTGAAGATCTGACATCCACACCACTGATGTGGCGGTCCAGATCAGCTTTTGTCACTATGGATGCAGTGACAGCTGAAGTTCGAATATATTGAGTATGTTCTCACACAAATATAACTGTGAGTTTTGTTTCCTTCAAAAAGGAATCCATTACGCACACTCCAACACCCTGGATGGTAAATGGGAGCCATCAGAGGATTCCCTTCAAAAGTGAGCTGCTCATCCTACATAGAATACTGATGCAGAGGTACCTCATGCATACCTAGTATGCTTCATCCATATTACTTTCCTTGGGGTAACCTGAAGTAAGTCCTACCTGAAATGCACATAAGTGCATCAAGATCTCGACATTCGGTATCTTTGCTTGGCATACCCACTCCTATCAGTATGTTCTACTTGCCAATATAGACACAGCCTCAGTTACTTTACTGTGAATTCACCTAGTGATCTGTATATACCACTGGAGAACAGCGTGATGAACCTTAGCCAATAGCCATGAAAGGTTTTAGAAGAAAAGGTAGTATATGACAGGGTGTCTCCCTGAGATTTCTGATTTCCTTTACAATCTCTGGATACAGTTCACTGATCTAAAGGAGACCACAGAAGTATTTTAGTATTTGGTTCTGTAAATATTCATTTGTTAATGCCTGAAGTATTTAAAAATGGGTTATTTTTGTCTTTATAATAAACTTTCTAGATCTGTTTTATAATTTTCAAAACATTATAGTGATTTCTATCGTTATCACATTTATGGGATTATTTTTTGGAAATTGCTGTCAAGTTTCTGACTAGCATGAATTTGTTTGTATAAATATCAAATTTACCTGGAAATACTCTATTTTGTCTATAAAGTTTTCTGTCTCTTTGTCAACTGGAACAAGGAACTGCCTTCCTTGATAAATCCTCTTTCTGGACACACTTAATTGAAGCACAGTTTGTATTGGATAAATGGGAATTTTCAGCAGCTGTAGTTTTTTTAAAAGCTGATAGGAGGAGATGTTATTTATAACTCCCTGTAGCAGCTCCTCTTTAATGCATGATAATCTGCTGTGACTTTACCATGAACGCAGCAACATGTGGTCTCCTGCTCTTCTTCAGTAACTGACAAAATATTTTCCAGATGAAGGATATTTTAATCACTAGGCTGCATGTAAATTTCCTGAAGGATGATAAAAGAAATTCTTTATGTTATCATTATCTTTATAAATTTAAAATTATGTTTTCACATGTCTCTTTCTTAGGAACATGAAGCAAATAAACCTAGATTTTCTTATATCCTTCCATGAAATAGTAATTTGCTGTACAGCAGGGAAATAGTAAAGTAGCAGGCATTCTTATAAAGCATTAAATTCCAAAATTTGGAGAACCTTAGTTCATGGGATAGAAGAATATCAGTAATTTTCCAGTTTTCCACAGAAGGTGGCAGCATTCTGAAGCACTGATGTCAGTGTGAACTTGCTAGCAAATGTCGTTGCTGAAAGAACACAAACTTTACAGAAATTTACTCTCCTTGGAAGTTGTGTGAATATAAACCAGAGTGCTTGGGCATGAATTGTTGTTGAACTGGGGAACATGGGGAGGGAGGAGAAACTGCATTCACGTAGGTGGAGTATATGAGTAGGACAGATTTAAGCCCAAAAGGATTCTTTGTTAATTTAGCCATATTTATTTGCCACTGCAGTAATACTGTTGGAGTGCCTCTTGTCTGCAGCTAAGTGAAAAATTATTGCTTCTAGGTTATGCCTTTTTTCACGGAATAACTCAGCTGATAATGGATCGCTCCACTAATTGCAGAGATTGTCCTGTCAGGCTACAGCTTTGAGAGTTGACTGTCACCAAAGAGTGGAAGCTTCTATTATTTTCTCCGCTTCCTTTGCCCAGTCCCAGCAGTGTTCTCCAGCTCCTTACCATGGTAGCTTCCATCTAGCACCTGAGGGACCCCCATAGGCAAGCAAATTTAACCTCCTGAGCTAGCAAAAAAAAAAAAAAAAAAAGCGCAGTGGGAAAAACTGAGTCATATTCTACCTGAGTAAGAAAGGCTGAGGATCGTATGACTGGAATCAGGGTAAGAAAAGACAGGGGCGGAGGAAGCGCAAGCCTTCCCCTTTTGGCATGAGAGCTGTTAACATTGACAGCCGCTTGTGAAACCCGCAGCCTTGGGGCGGGCTGCATAGTTATTCGACTGAGGTCTTGATCCCAAACTCAGTCACAGCGGTCCTGCCAGCACGCAGATCTTACAGCCCCCTTTGACATGCAAACACGCTCCCAGACACCTCACCTGAGCGAGGAAGTGGTGACAGACAACCAAAAGGCAGGAGCTGCTTAACCTTTCACTGGTAATTAACCTTGCAAGCACCGCTCTCGCCTCAGACAGGTGAGGTAAGGCCACATGGGAAGCTCATTTAAACCAGTGGCTTTCTAATCACTACATATACGGAACATTGAAGGAACTGGAGGAGCAGCTGAGACAGCACAAGGCTCCGATTTTCCTCCCTTCAGCAGATTCAAAAAGTCCCACTATGCTAGGAAGAAAGGAGAAGCTGATTTTTGCATCTCCAGTAGAAGGAACGAAACAGGAAAATTGGATCCTTCAGAGGAAGAGATGCTTGCCAATGAAGAACCACTGTCTGCTTGGCAGCTTTTCCCTTTTCTTCCATTGGAATGAAAATTAAACAACAACCAAACCCAAAACGTGGCTGAGATATTCCACAGCAGATTGGCTGCAGCAGGAGTTACTTGGGGGGACCCAGCATACATGCTGGAAGTCAGTGGCAAGTCCCCAGGGTGAGTGTCTTGGGCTTTTTTATACCTTCCTCTTTCTTAATGCCTTGAGCTCTTTTTGACCAGCTGGCATGCTGGGATGAGGGCCCCAGTAAGTGGGGCAGGTTGAAGTGTGCCCGTGTGTTACAGCAACTCAATGACTCAGAGAACAGATGTTTCCTTATTTTTTCCTCAGGGCGATGATGCATTGAGCCGAAGCAACCTGGGGAGAAACAAGAGTGCAGGGCTAAAAGTCTTCTTCCTGGCAGGTGTGAGTCACTGGCATGAGCCAGGTAGCTACAGCAGTTGTAGGTGAAAGAGGCAGTTTCCCTCTGAAATTCCTGTGTAGATGGCACAACAAGGATTGGAGAACGCCCTGACTGCCTGCAGTTGAAGAGCTTTACCGCGCAATTAGCTGAAACAGCAGGGGCCATGTTCGAAATGGGGGGAGGTAGAATTTGAATAGTTGGTTTTGTTTTGGTGTTTTTCTTTTTGCAGGGAGGCAGGAAAAAAAATTGGGCTGGGACTTGTCCACTTTGTTTGCATGCTGAATGTTAGTTGGCTTGATTTTTTTATTTTTTTTTTTCAGGGGAAAAGGGGAGCAGCAATAAAATGACTACAGATAGCTACTGGAGGGAAGGCTGGTACAGTTAGCTTACAGAGATATGGGTCTGGGACAGAGAGTGGATATATGTGAATGGTACATGGGTCCAGACCATTCCAGAAAAAGGGGAGAAGTCTGTTGTCTGAAACATTTGGGAACTGCCGAGATAAAGTAAGCTGCTCCATTCTGTTGATTTGAAGGGCTCAAACAGTTGACTGTTAGATCTCAGCTGGAAATTGCAACTTGCAGCATGGAGAAGGTAAGGAGAAACTTCCTAAACCACATCTGGGGAGTAATTCTTGAATGTGGAGCCCTTTTCCAATCTCTGTAATGGTGAGCCTAGGCCTTGGAGTGACTGTAGTCTGCAACAGTCAGCATGTTGGGATCTGAAGTGTGACACTCAGTGCCACACTGACAGGACCATGTTGACCTGCCTGTAGTCACTACTGCTTTACTGGCATTTTCCTGACACCAGCTCCTATGGAGCTGTAGACTGTCATCCACAGCCCTTTCTGCTAAGTATTTTAAATGGTGCTGTTATGTGTCTTGGTTTCTAAAAAGAGCATTAATTCTTCTGTTCAGTGTGAAATGTTTCATGGATTAGTTTCTCTGTATTCAAAGAAGCATATTTTGTATTGGAAATTGCATGTACATGGAATGTCCTGTCTTGGTCAGGAAGGTTGAACTAGGTAATCTCTTGAGGACCCTGCCAACTTCAGCTGCTTGGGATTCTGAACTAGGGGTTTTTTAAGAGGTAGGTGTCTGCAGCCTTTGTGGCTTGGAATTTCATTTTTGTTCTACTCCATCTTTCCAGTAATGAGTACACTGAGAACTAACAACTTTCTCCCACCTTCAGCACTACACAGCCCTGTTGATGCCTGGATATTCAGATCACATGAAAAGCCAAATAAAGACCCTGGGAATTCACACTGTTTTGAATGGAGGGCACACTGTGGACTTTGGCTCACTTATAAAACTGTGTATGAGGTACAAAGTTGTTACATACCAAAAATGTTTACGGCACTGGTTTCTAGCCTGTGTGTACCCTGTAAGATCTGAGGTGTCTGCATTTTTTGTTTCAGAAAATCTGACTGGGAAAGCTTGAAGATACCCATATTAAAATTTTGTTGTTACCACCTTGCANACACCAGCTTCACAGATTTTTGCTTGATGTAACTTTAAAGATAAATGTCTCATGGAGACCTGTATAGGGAGGATCAGACCTAAATTAACACAGTGCAGAGAGACAGAAATTCTGGCATTAATCATATTACTTTTATTTAAACGGTAAGGTGTGATTTAATGTAAATGGTTCTATTTTTATTAATACTTGATGCTGAATTTTGAACAGTACTGTACCTAAACAATGTTACAAATATAACACTTAGTACACTGTTTATTGCTCATTGTTTTTGCATGAACACAGAATCTGGAAATGAATACAAGAATAAATAAGGCACCCTACTAATATGCTATTTTTCTGTATTGTAGTAGCATGCACAAAATTTCATTTTGCTTTTGCAAGTCACTTTCCTCATTTTTCTTATTAGAGAAAAAGTAAGAGTTTTTTATTTGGGCAAATGCCTGTTTGAAAAGTCAAAACTTGAAAGCGCTTTCTAATTTTCTTAATTCAACCGTCTACCTTACAAAACAGCTCTCTTATAGCATGTCCCAATTTCTTTTTCTAAAGACAAAAAGTATTTTTGTTCTTCCTTTGCTGTTACTAGGAAACATGCCTTGCAAGAGGAGTGTTCACGTACTGCTTGAGACAAAAAACCTGACTTGCTTTTTTTAGCTGCATTTTCTTCTTGTACTGACCCCGCTCAAAAGATAAAAATAAAAATGCAGAGGCATCTTTCCTGACTTCTTGTATGTGGCTGGGCCCAAATCAGCGATCAGCAAAAGATGGGAGCTCCACAGATGCTGCTTAAGGGCCTGTTTTAAGTTTCGGTATGGCCTAAATTAGGGCTTCCCAACAGTTTCAGAATATATTCTGTCCAACTGTCCTTTCTCCTCCAAGGCCCGTGCTGGCTGTCACTCTGTCAGGAGAACAGCGATGCCTCGGCCACCCTCACAACTCAGAAGCCGCTAGGGCAGAAGTTGGTTTGCAGTGGCTTCAGTGATTTGACAACCTACTGCCAAATTGGTGACAAATTATCAAATAAACCAGAGGCATGACTCTGACCTCCATCCCAACTTTCTTTAAACAGTTTGTTCCATTCTTTTCAGAAATTATATGAAACAATAGCAGAGAATAAATGTTTGAATTTGTTTTTGTTTTCTAATATAAAGCAGATTATATAATAATTTCCTGATGCTCTAATATTTCTTCTTTAGAACTGAAATGTTCTTGCAAGGTAATATAAACATAGCAGGTTCAATCACTGAGTTTACCAGTTATATGAAGTATGTGTTACTTACTTATGTGACAACACCCAGCTTTACATAAACTTTGAAATGCAAAATGTCTTTTAATTACATAAGTTATTACAGTACTGTTTTAAAGGAATCTTTTGGTTATATGTAAACACTATAAATTAGCTCTTTAAAAAATAACCATGTAAGACAAGTATGGCATTGACACAGTTTAAAAAACAATAAACAGCCCTAAATCTGAATACTCTCAGGACAGAACAGCAAAAGCAGGTATCAATCTAATGCTGTGGAATAACATGCTGAAATTTTGACTTATTTGAAGAATCAGTACTTTTATTTGATCCCTCCTTTTGTTTTCATATTTTAAGATGTTCACCATCAGTGCTCTAAGGAATGGGCAAGTGTTACTACATGTGACAGGATAATATAAGCCATTTTGACTGTTGCCATTCTAACAGTAAAAGCCATCTAAATAAAGTCTCCTAAATACATACTGTTTTAAATTAAAATCCTGAGGAATTATAATCTCTCTATTTGATAATTTTGGTTAAGTGCAATTTGATGTATGCAGAACACTGTTTCATTTAAGGTCATTCTTAGTAAGGCATATTAAAAATAAATATAAAAGTGACAACATAATATTTAGTTTCTTGCTACAAAATCTTAGGCAAAAATATTTTTGCATGTAGTAATAGACTTTATCCATTTGCTGGCTTACAGGAGTTAAAATTTGTGCACTAAGCTTAACTGCCCTTGTCAGAATGTGCCACTGTGCTATAACAGTGGTCCAAAGCTACATGCTAAAGATTTTATTTCCATGCTCAAACACAGCTTGCACAAACTGCTTGAAGACTCTGTCCATGTAAGTGCACTTCCTTGGCCATATTCCTTCCAGAAAACCGATATGGCCTCCGCACGAAGTCAGAACCAAAGCAATGTTTGCGTTTTGTTTGGCAGTTTCTACTGGTATAGCTAAAAGGGGGAAAGGAAAACATTTTAAGTCCTTAACCTTCTATGAAATGACAACCATTGAATAATTTCTCTTAAACATTTCTCATATTATGTATGAATAAATAGGCACAACATTAATATATGCTTAAACATCTTACAGGGTTTATATAAACCATATTATTTATACAATATATAAAATATATTGTATTATAGAAATACAGCTGTATTAAAAGCCATTTTTCTCTTCATCATTAATTCACCTTAGCTGTGTGATTTTTTTTTTTTTTTCCCCTGGCTGCTGTAAAAAATTTCAGCTTCGTCTGTGTTTCACTCACACTGATGGAACAGCACCCGTGTTAATGAATACTTAGGATTTGCTATAAATAGTGTAAGTAAAAGGACAGTCAGCCCTCTAATTTTTAACTGTTATTGCAATATTCAGCTTTAGGACAGCTGAGGAACTGGGGCCTCAATTGCAATTATATGAGACTCCAAGCACAGAACCTTTAAAGTCAGGGTAAGATTTGGTCTGTAAGATATCCTATCAGCTAATATAAAAGATTATCATTATATCTGATTTGCCATATGTTTACACCTGCATGTTTGGAGCACACCATGCAAACACACTGGGGGATGGTTCTTGCCCTGAGGAGCCCATAATCTAAGACACAAGGTAAACAAAGAAAGAGGAAGGGGCAAAAAACTGTACAAGGACACACAAAGCTGCTCCGTGCCACCCAGGAGATTAGTGGTTCTCTACTGAAAAGTGACTGCTAGAAATTATTTTAGAATGTAGATTATTAGACTGGATAGTACAACGGTTTTTCTTTTGCTGGGTTAGTTTTCCTGATCTGATTAGCACCCTCATCCAGTTCCCAATGTTAATGCCAACATCTGAATAGTGGCAGCCACATTCAGATGGAGCCTTCAGTGATGTGGCCATTTCAGCAATGGCCTACAATTAGCTTAAAGTCATCGGTGAATGACACCTGAGATATGCACTGATGTGAAAATGTGTAGGAGGGAGGCTTCAGTGCCTCCTATTTTGACTCTGCATAGGTGTGTGGCTTAATCAATTTCACCACCTGGCAGTTCCCTTTGTGAAGGAAAATAGAGGTCAGCACAGACTGACACCAGAGAAAGCATATGATTTTACAAAGGGCACTTGGTGCGATGGGATGACCCTGTTATCTATTTGAACTGGTTGACACAGCAGTGGAACTTTCTATCAAGACTGCAACCACCACAGGTCCATAAAAATTAAGTTATTTAAGCAAATTCCTCTGGAGTTTCAGATATGCTAAACAGACATCTGAATGAGCAGAAATCTCAGCACGTTTCAGTAAAGAATGCCTTTCAAAGCTCCAGTTTTCAAGTAAGAAACGTTATGAAACGGAAAAAAAATAAAAATCATACAGATTTTTGATTATTCAAGATTGACAGAAAAAGCAAAACAAAAGAAAAATGCTTTGTCCAAAGAATGGAGTAACAGCAGTTTCACTGCATTGTCTAAAAAAGGTTATGACAAGAAAATAAAGCTGATAAGTCATATACTGCTCAACTAAAAATGCCTTGTCACTACCACACTAAGCAGCAAGTCGCTCATAAGATTTGTATTACTTCCTTATTTACTTTAAAGTATTTTTTAATCAGATTCAATTTTAGGGGTGTTCAATTGTTCGCATCCCTTTCTGACTGCACTTCCTTCAGAGACACCTTCCACTCATTCCTATTTCCAGGAGTCTGTTCCTTTACCCCTTTATACATTTGCTATCTCAAAGGTCATTATCCCTGAATAGTCCCTATCTCTGCATATTACTACCTTCTTCATAGATGTGCTTCTTACTTTCATTTGGATGGTGGCAAACTCATAGCTGTGTGCTTGAGATGCCAGTTTGCCTTCATTTTCAGCAACTAGAGTAAGAGCACAGAGTAGCCCTTAGCTTAGCCAAAAAAGGACCCCCAGCCAGAGTAAGTCATAGGAGAACTTGAGTGCAATGACTGTGGCGAACAGCTGTGCAACTTAAAATAGATCAGGGCAGAAGCACTGGACCTGTGGAGCCAGGGGAGCAGTCTGTGCCTCGGAGGTCGCTACCAGCAGTGGCTGGAACGACACGCTCTGTTCCACTCCAGGGCCTCAGCACGGATGCAAAACCAACTGCCTGCAGAGCTGGGTCAGTGTCTGTTGTGAAGGTGTGTTACAAGCTCCCTGCCCTTAACATGAGGTACCTGACCATGCCCTGGGGGAGCACAGACTTGAGCTCCAGAGAGCAATGGAGGCTCTCTTGCCAAATATGTGAGCTTCTTTGCTACTCAGTGCTATCCATTTCTTCCACTCTTTCCCTCCCTTCAAAATTGCAGGCATCTAAGTAACTTGTAGATTCCAGCATTTACTAAGTGATTCTGATTCTTTACTAGGCAGAAGAAAGTATGCTTCTTCCTGTTTCTACAAGTCCTCAGCTTTTCTTTTGTTCAGTTGGAAAACTGAAAATACTGTATGCAAGATCTGGGCCTTTTAAAGCAGTACTGAGGCCAGACTGAGGCCATTGACTAAAAAGTCAATGATGTAAAAGCCTAGACTGGAGAATAGCACACACTGAGAACATGAGATGCAGAAAACAATGTGTTATTTCTTGCAATCCAACGCATGCATCATTTTCAGACTCAGCACGCGCTTGTCTGGAGTTTTGCATGAGTTAATCTGCTCAGCAATCTCTGATCTGCCTCTCTTGGATTCTGTGAAGGAACACATTGCTATGTACAAAGAGAGTGGCTGCACTTTATGTCAGCTTCTGCCAAATGCATAGGAATTTGCCCACTTATCTGTACCAAGCCATCCGCTCTTCTTCCCTCCAGTAGCCCGTGGTCCTTGTTAAACAGAATCCCAAGAGAGAAGTAAGGATCAGACACAAACCCCATGCCTACTTCAGGCTCAGGCAATGAATCACACTTTCCACACCCTGCAGCTGTCTGCCTGGTCACTGAGGGGACTAATGAACGGGCTTCTGTGCAAGGGTATGGGAAGGAATCTGTGAGGAGAGACAGATTTGACCTCCAGGTATCAGACATAGGCATGAGAACTCCATCAGTCCTAACAGATTCAGGATCAGCTGCTAACTGGCCCAAACATACCTCTTCACTAGCTAAAACGTGCAAAAACATGACAGTCATTCAATTTGGCAGACTACTGTCAATGTGTAGGGATAATGTCCCTTCCTGATAAGAAACTTCTTTGCTGGGGGATTAAAAATGAGATCATAATAAATGTCTCCTCTACTGTACCACCCTAGCTGGGGAAGCCCTTACAGGCCAATCTCACCATGATCTCTGCGCACCTGTCATTCAGAGGTTGTGTGTGTAATCATAGCTCCCAAATCAGTTTGCTGGTGGTCATTCATTCCCAGACTGGTTGGCAATACTGTAGTGGGTGCCATGTGCTGCCTGCCTCCACACAGATACAGTGGCTATTTCCTAGAAGCCTACCAGTCCTGCACTAGGGTGCTGATTATTTTCCATGCCTGGTAAGGTGCAAACCACATGCACCTTAGACTGCAAGACCAAGGTCTTCACAAATTCCATCTTCCCCATCCTGAAATTCCCTCCATTTGTCCATGTAACTCCTCCCCAGCAGAGTTTCATGCTTTGGACATTCTCAGAAGAGAACTGAGTATATTGTGTTGCTCCTCAGTGCCAAAATGCAAATAATGCTTGGCAGTGGTGTGGTACTTTCCTCAAGGCTGTTCCTAGGGACTGTCAGCTATCCGATAAATAAAACCACAATGCAACAGAGTAAATTTTGCAATGTAGAGGGCAGATGAATGGAGCACTGGATGTACGCATTCTAGGAGATAGGATTCCATGCCAAAAGATACCACTGTTCTTTTTTGTCCACACGTAACCTTGTACTTAAGTTTCTTCTGGCTAAAATCTGTACTGCTGTTTGATCCAGCAAGCACAGACCTGTGATTTGTGATCACAGAACCACAATGTAAATACTTGTATGAAGAATTAGTTCATTCAAAACCAATTTGTTGTACAATCTTTGCCAAAATGAAGTTATTATTTTCTTAAAGAACAAAAGAAAAAACATGTAAGTCACTGCTGTCAGAAATTCCATTTTTTTTTGCTTGATTTTGCTCTGTTCCTTAAACTTTTAACCTAATTGTTATCTGTCTAGCTATTCCTTGGCCATTTGGTGTCTCCTGACAACTTCATTCAACTGTGCTCTTTTACATAACAGGATGTAAAGTAACACCTAAGAGCATTTACTCCAAGTTTGGATTCAGGGGGACACAAAAGCTTCAGAGAGTTCAATAAAATATATATAACTGAGCTTCAGACATGAACTTACTTGTCACAGTGGATCAGGAGGGAGCTGGCATGGTACCTAGCTCCAAGGGCAGGCTTCCAGCTTGTGCACAATGCTCATCATCAGCAATTAGCTAAGCATTAGCATAGTGAAATTTAAGTCAGATGCTTAATACACTGCTTAAAGTCTCTTCAGAGAAAAATGCCACTTCAGATGAAAAGTTAAATGTGACAGTGATAATGAATGCTATCACTCCATCTTCCTGATTTTTCACATTTACAAAATACAAGGGCTTGACTTGGCTTTATTGCGTATTTCCTGTTGCAGTGGCTTGTTTAAATTAGTTATGGTGAGAGAAGTGTCATGCAGTGAAGAAAGCATTTGTTTTCATTAGGCAGTATTATGCAATATGAGAATTGCATTCCAGAATTAAACTACAGCTATATCAGCTGCCAAGCTCTGTGAACTTTAAACAGCAACATTAAGGAAGGACTGCAAATTGATTGCTTCTTCATACTACTGGATTGAGATCAAATGGCACATTTTCACAATATATTTAAAAATAACTGCCGGGAAGTACAAAGCGTACCAAAAACCACATGAGAAGAAATGATCAGGTAGTAGCAAGCAACTAAGGCAGCATCTACACTTTTCAAGGGAAATGTCTCTTCAGGTCCACATTATGTAGTGACAAAGCAGACTTGGTTTTGTATCCCTCAAGCTCTGTCACTGGAAGATAGATGTGCCTGGCTTTATGGAAACTATTTAAACACAAAGGAATTCTGGCACGCCTTTCTCCCTGATGAGTTTCCTAGGCCGGTTTCCCAGCTCTTGGAAACTACAGTTATCTACAACAGAATTGGAAGGTAGCTTAAAAGCTGGTAGATATTATTGGGAGAGATGAGGCATGAAATAACCAGTCCCCAAAGTCAATAAAAGGCTGGGGTTTGGATCAGCATGAATTTTGTGGCTTTGAATCCATGATACAGTTGTGAGTGGAAACTGCCTTTGGTTGCCACAGGCTTCTATGCGTCCACACACAGAAGTTTTTAAGTCAAAAAAAAAAAGCCAGTTGCCAGAATAA
>WAAG01027746.1:0-38429 GCA_013390105.1 Tichodroma muraria | reverse complement strand
ATGTATTATATAGTACATATATAATATATAGCACATTATATATTATATATAGTTTAATATTATGTATAAATTGTATTTTATATATATGCTATAGATGTTATGTATGTATGTGTACATATAAATATATGCACATAATATATAAATAAAATATACTAAAAGTACAAATATGCAAATATAAATAAATATAAATTATGAACATGAATATATAGCTCTATAAATATGAATATGTATATATATTCATAATTTTACATATTTAAATACATAATTTTACATCTGTAAACATTTAAGTATATGTACATATATATTTATGTATGTAAAATTAATGTTTTACATCTGTAAACATTTAAGTATATGTACACATATATATTTATGTATGTAAAATTAATGTTTTACATCTGTAAACATTTAAGTATATGTACACATATATTTATGTATGTAAAATTAATGTTTTACATCTGTAAACATTTAAGTACATGTACACATATATATTTATGTATGTAAAATTAATGTTTTACATCTGTAAATATATAAGTACAATTTTACATCTGTAAATATTGTTGTATTGTACAATTTTATTGTACAGTTACACAAATATATTGTACAATTTTACATATATACATATATAAGTGTATGTAAATTTATGTAGAATATATGAATGTATGACTATAATGTATAAATGTATATATAATGAGTAATAGAAATAATAATAAACTCCATAGAGTGGAATTTCACAGAGCTGAGCCCACAGAAAGGCTCTCACCTCAAGTACCGGGATCCCTCGTTTCTCCTTTCAGGGCAGTGGTAATTCCAAACCTCCACTGCATTTTGGCATTCTTGGCTGCCAAGCCGTGATGTTCTGTATCCCCTGTTTCAGCCCCTGTGTCCCAAGGAGCTCTGGCACTTTGTCCACCAGTGTTACGGGAACGAGCTGGGGCTGACCAGCGATGATGAGGACTACGTGCCCCCCGACGATGACTTCAACACCATGGGGTGAGCGCGGGGAGCGGAGGTGGCCCCATCCCAGGCTGTGCTGCGTGCCTCGAGCTCTGCTTGTCCTGGCAGGTTGTGGGGTCCGGCCAAGTGCTTGCTCTTGAATGCGTGATGCCTAAAAAGCTGGAAGCGTTAGGGTTTCCTCGTGGGAGCTNCGGGGGGGGGGGGGACTGAAACGCCCGCTGAGCCAGCTGAGCAATTCCAGAAATGCCAAAGCGTCCCAGTCACAAGGCCAGGCAGTGTTGCATGGCGAGAAAATGCTGATGCTTGTCAGTCCCTGTATAAACACCCAAAAAATTGGGGCTTGCTCTCCCCTGCGCTGAGCCATTCCTGCCTCTGGACAGCCTGGAAACTTCATAGAAACGTTCTCACTTGCTCTGTGTGTCCAGCTGTAGCTGTTGTGAGAGGGGTAACCATAAAAACCTGTGTTCTCTGTGGCGTCCCAGCTACTGCGAAGAAATCCCCGTGGAGGAGAATGAAGTCAACGACAGCTCCTCCAAGAGCAGCATGGAGGCCAGGCCAGAAGCCAGCCCTCAGCTGCCAAAGAAATCTGTCACTGCCAGCACCCTGACCTCCACGGGCAGCAGTGAAGCCCCAGCCTCGGTGAGTTTTCTTCCTCCCCTGGCAGCAGGAATTTGTTTTCCCTGAAATCCAGCACCCCGTGGATCGTATGAGATTTGTTCGTCCTCCAGCTCCTCTTCCACTGCTGCTGCTTTCAGTCCTTGGTCAGTGATTTTGTCACTGGGACTCTCAGCAGCAAGGGCATTTTCCTTTCTGTACTTCTGGATGAAAAGTCTTGGACATAAAAGGGTCATAATTTCTTCCCAGCCTTCAGTTATTCCCTGGAAATGAGTGTGTACCCTCCTGGTATTATGGCAGAGCAGACCTTATTCAGATATTACCTCAGGTTCTTCTAGCTTGTTTAGGAGCAAAACCAGGATTGGACAATATTGTGCTTATCTGAGCAAAAAAATCTGGTGATGTCCACAGCTTGAGCACTGATTTTTTTGAGAGGAAGTTTTACAAACACTCCGTGGCAATTGTCCTCCTCTCTGTATTTGGTTTCCAGACGTGTCAAGGCCAAATATTCAGAAACTGGCTCACAGATGTGAGGTTTTATTGAAATAAAGCCCATTTCCAGGTGCTGATCTTGCCCTTGTTGTGCCCTGTGCTTGCTGCAGTTCGATGGAGTGCTCCCAGAAGAGGAGGAGGCAGTGGCAGAGAGTCCTGTGGAGAAAGACCTTGGCATTGCCAACATCATGGGAGAGAAGATCGACATCATTGGCCCTGTGAACTCCCCCTCCCTGGACTTCAATGACAACGAAGACATTCCCACTGAGCTCAGTGACTCCTCAGACACCCACGATGAAGGTACGTGGGGAAAGGCCTTTCCATCAGGGCTATTTCCAGCCTTATCCCAGCCTTCCCCAGGAGGGAATGCAGTGGTGACTACTGAAATCCTTTTCTGGATCCTGAAGATGCAAAGAATTCCCTTTGTGGGCTGCAGAAAGTGAATGTGTTTAAGTTGTAGGGTGTGCCTAAAAATGTTAGGATGTCCCTAAAATTATCTGTGTAATTAATTATCCCTTATGATGTCCCAACTCCTGCCCCGGGATCAGTGCAGGAAAAGGGTTGAAGTCCCTCCTTTTAGGTTCCTTCTGAAATATTGAGGTCCCGGTGCTGTGGAAGCACATTTTCCATCATCCTGGAGGGTCATGGCTGGACCTCGAGGGTCTCTTTCCCCACAGGGGAAGTCCAAGCCTTTTACGAGGACCTGAACGGCCGCCAGTACGTGAACGAGGTGTTCAACTTCAGCGTGGACAAGCTCTACGACCTGCTCTTCACTGATTCCCAGTTCCAGAGGGACTTCATGGAGCAGCGCCGCTTCTCTGGTGAGCTGCTGCTGCTGCTGGAGCTGCCACAGGCGCCGCAGGGGAAGGGCTCTGCCTTGGAGGTACAATTTTGGCTGGCTGGGTGACGTTCTGAGTGGATTTTGGGACAGCGTGGCCCCTGCTGGCAGCAAGCAAAAGCAGGACCTGTGTGCGCGTCTGGTTTCATTTTCTAACAGCTGGAACGGCTTTTTATATGGAAAAAGCAGATTCTCTTATTTTTAATCGTCAGCTAAGGCCTGATCCTCTGTTCAAGGCTTAACAGTGTGAGGGAAAAGCTCTTCTAGCTCCACTCCTGACACTGGCACAGACAGAGCTGCAGACAGAATCCCTTGGCGTGTCATAGTCCTGCTTTCCCTGTAACCGTGGGTTTGCTGAGGGAGATAATTCCCCAGCCTCTCCCCCTTTCCCTGCACCTGAAAGAGGGGAAAATATTCACATTTAGCACAGGAGCCCTTTGTTTCAAACTCAGCTGAGCTCTAGAGCAGCCAGGCTCCCCAAGGGGGGTGGAAATCCCATCCCCAGTTTGGTTATGGGGTTATGCCTTTCCCCAGGGGACTGACCAGAGATCCCTCCCCAGTTACCTGACTGGAATGTTCTTTTGTCCTCTCAGATATTATCTTTCACCCCTGGAAGAAGGAGGAAAACGGCAATCAGACCAGAGTGATCCTGTACACCATCACCCTCACCAACCCTCTGGCTCCCAAAACTGCCACAGTCACTGAGACTCAGGTAAGTGACAGTGCAGCAGGGCTGGGATGCTTGGGAGAAACTGCTCTGAGAGTTGTTTTCTTATCCTGAGCATGTTTTCGTTGTCCCTGTCCATTTTCCTGTTCACGTTTCCTCGATTTAACTTGCTGCCCAGTATCACTGCAGCCACAAATAGTTAATCCTACACTGGGTTGCAATGCAAGCACCACAGATTTCCCAGCAGAAGCAGCTGGATTTGTGAACAAGGCAGCACATCTTAACAACTGTTTTTCTCACCCAAACTGGTGTTTTCTGAGCTCTGCTCAGCCCAGCAGATAGTACTCAAGGAAGTCAGGTACAGTCCTTCTCACAGCTCTACAGGGTGTTGTGGATATTTTTTTGTGGTGAGGAGTGAGATGATCTGTTTAAAAAGGTAAAAAAGGGAAAATCTGCAATGCACTGGGAGAAGCCAGGCTGGCTGTATCTTGCAGGGCCTGCAACTGGAGAGGGAGGAGAAGCCTCTTTCCATGTCCAGAGATGTGTTCAAGTGGCCAAAAGTAAAGACTGAGAGTGAGCTTTAGGGATTGCTAAGAGGGAGCCAGGAAAAGGGACCTGAGCACCACATTTCAGAGAGGAGGATGCCAGCAGCAAGGTGGGACTTGTGAGGGCGTGAGGAAAGGTGCTGGAGAGAAGGAAAGGTGCAGGGAACAGAAAGGAAAAGGGAGAGCAAAGGGATGGGCAAAGGGAGCAGCACACTCTCAGACAAAGAAACCACGGCTTATTTAATTCTGAGTTTGGCTCAACCACCAAGGCACCCCCTGTGTGTCCTCACTGCAGAGCTGAGTGGGAATAGTCTGCAGGAAGAGTCATGCTTTGTCCAGGGATCTGTGCTTAGCTGTGTCTGTCTGTCTCCTCCGGGTGAGGCTTGCTCTGGAGCAAAGGGAAAAGCACATCAGAAGCACTTGGAAGAAGAAGGTGGTGTGTTTTTATTGTGTTTAGAACCACAGAATAATTTATCCTAGAAATGGATTTTATCCTAGAAAATGGATTAGCTAGAATTTATGCTAAAACCTCTGGTTTTAGCTCAGGTGGGTCCCTGACAAGCCAGACACCAGAAGAGAGGTCCCACTTGGCAGGGTCCCAGGGAACTGGTCCCCTCGTGGCAGTGGGGTAACACCTCTGTAACAAAATCCTGGAGGCTGGGACCGAATGCCCTTTTTAAAATGTGCCCACAGGAAGCACCTGGGCGAAACCCTTGTTTTCCTCTGCCTTCCCTTCAGGGTGAGCTGTCCCCAGCAGAGCTGCAGAGGCAGGGCTGGCCCGTGGGGGTGTCTCGTGTTTGCAAAGCGCTGCTGAAGGTGTGCCAGTCGTGTCCTGGCCACACTCAGAGCTGCCTTGCACGCTGTTTTTCCTGCAGACAATGTACAAAGCCAGCCAGGAGAGCGAGTGCTATGTCATAGATGCAGAGGTGCTAACTCACGACGTCCCCTACCACGATTATTTCTACACCATTAACCGCTACACGTTGACTCGCGTTGCCAGAAACAAAAGCCGACTCAGGTACCTCTCCTGGGGAGGGAATGATGAGCAAAAGGCACCTTTGGGAGGGAGTTTTGCTGGCTGGGTGTGTTAGGAGGGGTTGAGGGGGTTATTTCTTTGTGCTGTTGCTGGGACGTTCCTGTCACAAAGAGTAAGGGCAGGATTTTCACCTGCGGGGTTGGCATCAATGCAGAGGAGTTCCAGCTGCATCAGGGAGAGGATTTACAGATTTTTCTTGCCTCTCTCTTGGATGCAGGGGTTTGCAGAGCCTGTTATCCCTGCAGACTGTGATAAGCAACAGGATGAACTTCCTGGGACTGTGCCTGGGGGGAGAAGCAGAGGAATTGGCTGGGCAAAGCTATATCCATGTGACTCTGTGTGACTTCAATAATGATAATCCAAATGTCTGCCAAATGGCCGTGGAGCACTCTTGGGAGAGGCTCTTCCTGCCTTTGGAAGGACTTTTCCAGCAGCACTTCTCCTCTGAAACGTGAAGGGCTGAGACCATTCCAGAGATAACAGTGTACATGATTATTTCCTGGGTTTACACTGACAAAGACTGTGAATTGACATCACCCTCAGGAAGCAAAACCAAGGGAATGACTGACCTTTTTCTCCTCACAGGGTTTCCACAGAACTACGCTACAGGAAACAGCCTTGGGGGCTGGTGAAATCCTTCATTGAGAAGAATTTTTGGAGTGGCCTGGAAGATTATTTCCGTCATTTGGGTAAGAGTGGCAATGACATTGGCACTCGTGTTCCCCTGGGAGTGGGCAGCATGATCCAGCCTTGGGGTGGCTTATAAAAGGGGCTAGCACAGCTGGAATACCCGCTGGAATTAATCAGGGCATCAAATCCTGCTCCCTGTCAGGCACTTTGGGGTCAAATTTTGGGAAAAGGAATGTGGAGCACAAATCTCCCAAACTCTGCCTGCTTCTTTGGCCCAGCTGATGCTTTTTTTTGGGCTTACCTAAAAACAGACACCAGACAAAATTAAGAGAATAAAAAGCAGTTCTATTCATTGAAGGGCCTTCAGGTACATTTTAGGGCAGACAAAGCCCACCAGGGGTTACACCCAAAAAATGGACAATGGGTTTTCACACTTTTATAAGTTTGGTCCATTTGCATTTTGGGGGTTGATCTCCCAATTACACCTTCAGGTAATGAAGTCATTTACCCCCAGTTTGCTCCCCCCATCTCACTTTTGTTTCCATCCCTGGGGCCTGAGGCAGTGAAGGGTCCTTGATTCCCAGGCCTGGAGAGGAATTGTTGTGTCTGCCCAAAATGGGAAAGCAGCAGCTCACACCGTGTGTGGAGTTTGGAGTTCTACACTAAAGAACTGCAGGGTTACAAATAGATGGAAAATAGAAAAGCTAAAATCCTAAGGCATCACAGCAGAGGGGTTAAACCTCTCTCTCCCTCTCTCTGCAAAACCACAACCTCTTGATGCTCCCCCTTGGTGCTGCAGAGAGCGAGCTGACCAAAACAGAGAGCACGTACCTGGCTGAGGTGCACAGACAATCCCCCAAGGAGAAGGTGAGCAAGCAGTCCACGGTGCGCCGGCGGAAACGCGCCCACGCCCACCTGCGGGTGCCGCACCTGGAGGAGGTGCTCAGCCCCGTCACCACCCCCACGGACGAGGAGGTTGCCCACCGAATCAAGCACGTGGCAGGTGAGCAGCTGCAGCCCCCACAGCCTCGGGCCTTTGTCGCAGAGGGGCGGGGAGGATGTGTTGGGGGTTGCCTGGGGGAGGTGGAGGGGTGGGTAGAGGATCCCGTTCCCTGTTTCCCTTCCCAAATGCATCCCCACCTCCTCAGGTTCCACTCAGACACGGCACATCCCTGAGGAGAGCCCCAGTGGCTTCCACCTGCAGAGTGTCTCCAAGCTGCTCCTTGTCATCAGCTTTGTGTAAGTGGTGATTTTTTTCTGCTTTCCTTCCCAGTCAGCATTAAACACCTTTGGTTTATCTGTGTTCCTGGAATTCTGTGCTCCCTTCTCTGCTTTCCCCTTGGTTTTGCTCTTGTTTTAGCCAGACATGGGCTTTTGCAGATCTGTTCTGGGAGTCCTAAAGGCAGGTCTGGGACCTGTCTGGGACAGTGACAATCAGAACAGAGGCAGCTGTGCAAGAAGAGAGGAGTCAGTACCTACAAGAGAAGAAATCCAACAAGTATAAGCATTTTATTTTTTGTTTTTTTACTTCGGGGACGCAGTTTACAGATTTTTAATGACACGTACAAACTCTGTGTGTGGGGGGTAATCTAAAACAAGTGATTTAATTGCTGACACACGAGCTGCTATCATGGACAGTGACTGTGCAAAGCTCTCCAGGAGTCACTGGGCTACCACAACACGGCTCAGTGTATGTGAGGATTCTGTCACATCTTCCCTCTGGTCTGGCAAAACCTTTTCATGTTTGGTGAAGTGAATTTGATGAGAGGTACAGACAGAAAGCAGCTGGACCCTTTAGGGATGGTTTCTGCACAATAAGTGAAGAAACACCTGAAGCACGAGAGGTTGGTGTGATTTCATCAGCTCAGCAGCAGGAACTGTTTGGTGTGGGTGTCTTTCCTGCCACACCAAACAGGATTGGTGGTCTTGGACTGGGATGTGCTCTCCAAGTGAGCTGGGAATGGGCCCCTCATGTCCCTGTGGCTCAGTTTAATTCTAAATTCACTGGTTTTACTGTTCCTCTGCCCTTGGGCTGACAGCAGGCTTCACTCAGGGCTGCAGCGCTCGCTGGGCAGGTGCTGTGGAGCAGAACAGTCTAAAGCAGTGATCCAGGCTTTTCTGACTCGTGCTCAGCTTTTCCTTAAGCTCCACCCGGCTTTTAGAGAGGTGGGGAGAAGCTGGGATTTCAGGAATGAAATTGCAGCTCAAGTCAAGCTCTTTCCTTTCTGTTTCTTTTCCTTTCTGTGTCCCCTGGTCCCAGAGGGGGCACAGAGGCAGAGGCTTGCTGCAGCACCCAGCCAGTGACAAATGAGGTGGTGTAAAGTGCTGTCACGGTGAGAACACGGCACAGAGGTACCAAAGCTTTGTGCCAGTGTCTCCTGACGGCTTCACTTGGGTCACAGAGCCCTCTGTGATGTTTCCAGAATATTCCTCTGGCCAGTTGCCATCCGCCTGACTGAAGTGGTCATAGTGGGCCATTCTTCCAGCAAAATAACTGCACTATTCAGAGCCAGGCACCAGCCTGGCATTTTGGAATCTCATCCTGGGGAGGAGCAGAAGTGTTCCTGTGTGCTGGGGGGTGAGAAGAACTGGGCAGGGCATGGCTGGAGTGTGTTCCAGTGCCAGGGGTGTGAATGGGGAAGGCTGGATGGGAACCCTGTGTGTGTGTGTCAGAACCTGCACTGGGAGTGGGGAAGGCTGGTGGGAACCCTGTGTTGTCAGACAGTGCCTGCATGGCCACCTGCTGTCCCCAGGAGCTCAGCTGTGCTGAGGGAACTTCACCACCAGTGCAGGCACACGGATCCCTGTCTGTCCCTCCTGCCTCTCCTCCCTCTGCTCCTTTCTTCCTGCCCCCTGTCCCTCCTGCCCTGTCTGAGCCTCCTCCTCTCAGCCCAGTTTGTGTCAGTCGGTTTCTAACCTGCAGCTACTCCGTCTTTTCTCTTCCCTGCTCCCATTAGGATCTGTTTCAGGTACTGTCTCTCTCTTTTTTTACCTCTTTATTCTCCCATTTCCCTCCCTTTCTCTGCATTCAGCGAATCCACTCACCCAGCCTGTTCTGTCTGTCTGTCTGTCCTCCTGGCTCACACATTTCTTCCACGAGGTGAAGTTTTGGTTGCTCACTCAGATTAAATCCCCACTCACAGCATGGACTGGGCCTCAGACACCTTCCTGAAGGGCCTGGGTTTTGTCCCAGGTAAGCAGTGAGCTGTGAAATGCTCCTAAGCTGGCCGTTCTCTTGCTTTCTTTGCAGTCTGGTGCTGCTGGTCATTCTCAACATGATGCTGTTCTACAAACTCTGGATGTTGGAGTACACCACGCAGACGCTCACGGCGTGGCAGGGCCTGAGGCTGCAGGAGAGGTACAGCCACACCTGCTGGGTCTCCCCTTGTTCCTTGTGGATGTCAGAGGCTTTCCTGTCACACCAGAGCTCTGGGCTCTCACTTTCGTGTGCAAGAGGTGAAGCTGAAGGGCCGTGTGCGTTTCCCCCTGCAGCTGAAGAGCAGAGCTAAGGCTGCAGAGGGTGCTCTGTGAATAAATGTTCAGCAGTTTTGGGCTGAGGTGGTCACTTCCCCTCCTTTGACGGCCAAACTTCCCTCTGTATGGAAAGCAGCAGCTTAGAATGATCCCTTTGTACTCAGAGGAGAATTTGGGTCTGGGACACATGCTCGGTTAGGTCTGTGTTTTGGAAGCTGTGGATCCAGTTATCAGCAACGTGTCTTGCCTGAATGGTCTCTGGTCTTATTTTAGAGGCTGAGAACATCCTGCATCCACTTTTCTGAGGTGTTTTTGTCCCCTTGTGTCCCTCTTTTGGAGTCACAGTTGCTCCCTTGCTACACTGCATTTAACTTCAAGCATTCATAGCCATGTGCTACCACTGTGATGGGATTTTTTTTTTTTCCCCCCTATTTGTGTCATTTCTCCTCATTAGGAAAGGGAATTATTATCTTCCCCATAACAGCCCTGCTACTTCCCCATGGATAGATTCTTAAGTGATTATAGATACTTTAGGTGGTTTTATCTTTCTCTGGTGCTCCTGGTGTGTTTTTAGACTACTACAATAGTATTTAAGTACGGAACTTACATCCTGGTTGCACAGTGTGATGTGCAATTGCTGGAATTATGTGGGTGACTCCCCATGGGTAGTTTTTATGTTGCAGCCACGATTGCTGTGGAAGCACCTGAATCCATCCAAGCACCTGGAATGCTTCCATCTGTCCTGATTCCCCTCCCCTCAGTTCTGTTTTGGGGGGTTTAAATGGGCCTGAAGGGAAAAGCTTGGAAAAAAGAGCCAGTGCAGCTATTCCTCACAATGAAGAGAAATCTGTGTACAAACTGTGTGATTTTATGACTCTTGCCTGTGTTTTTCTGGCAGGTTACCCCAGTCTCAGACAGAATGGGCCCAGTTGCTGGAGTCCCAGCAGAAGTACCACGACTCAGAGCTGCAGAAATGGCGCGAGATCATCAAATCCTCGGTGATGCTTCTGGACCAGGTGAGGCTGCACGGCTCCAGGCAGGGCCTCACTGTGTCCTCCCAGTCCTGCTCCCTGTCCTTCAGCATCTCCTGCTTCCACCACAGCCCCTCAGGTGTGCCAGCCCCTTTAGATCCATCTCCTGCTGGTGGTGGGTACCACAAGGGCTGTCACAGGTCTCTCCCATCAGAGTGGTCCATGGACGTCAAGGAGAGAACCCTCCAGGGCCAGAAAGCTCATATTGGCACATTTGGGATCTGATCTCTGTCATCCCAGTTGGGATTGCAAACTGGTTTTAGCTGAACCCTGGATTTACTTGCAGCTTTCAGGGAGGAAGGGGACATGCTCTCGTAGCACAAAGCCAGGAATTTCGGGGTGTGCTCCCTAAAAACCAAAGAACACAGTCCAGAAATAAGAGCTGCTTTCCCCTAAGGAGAGAGAGCTCCCTGTACTCTGCTCACCCTTTCTCTTGGAGAATGGTGCCCCACATTCCCAGTCCCCATCTGTACCTCCCAGCCCTGACTCCCCGCTCCCAAAACCACAGTTATGGTCTCAATACTTCACAGGGAAAAAGGAAATCCCCAAGTTCTCTCCTCTTGGAGATACAGCACCACAGTGGAGGAATCTCTTGTCTTGCAGATGAAGGATTCTCTAATAAATCTCCAGAATGGCATCGGGTCCCGGGACTTCGGGTCAGATCCAGAGGAGAAACGGAAACGTTTCCATTAACAGGCAGGAATGCAGGAGGCCAGAGGACGGTGTGCAATATGTGTAAATAGGATATATAAATATATATATAAATATATATATACAGATATAAATATATATATTATATACAGATTTTAAGAGAAAAAAAACCAAAAAAAAAAGCAAAAAAAAAGAAGAAAAAAAAGCCTAAAGAGGGGAAGGAATGACCTCCAACACTGGCTGAACTGGAGCGTCTCGGAGTGTGTGGGGGAGGGCTGTGCTCTCCCAGCACTGAGGTGTGCTTGGGGCCGTGCCCAGCTCTTCTCCCTGGGCCCGTGCACTGCTCCTCTGTAATATTCCTGTCTGTCTGTCTGTCTGTCCTGTTTTTGTTGTCTCAAAGGGAAGCATCAGCGTGAGTGCCCCCCCTGCCCGTCCCCATCCCCTCTCTGCGCATGCAGGTCCCTGCTTCGCTCTATTTATCTCTCGCAGGGGACACTGTCACCTCCCTTACCTTGCTGGCTTCAGGGCACAGAGGTTTTGGCAGTCGCGGTCGATCCCTTGCGAAACTGCTTTGGAGAGGAGGGGGAGTTGCCGTGGGGGTGTGTGGAGGGCGGATCCGCCGGGCAGGCCCCTCCTGGGAGCAGGAATTTGCTGTCAGGGCGGCTCGGAGAGCAAAGCACGGAGCGTGGGTGGGCGAGCTGCAGTCCCTCCCCCAAACCCCGATCTGCTGCCTCCTGTCCTGCGTGCTGCAGTGAGGGCGAGGGGAGTGTCTGCCTCCGAGGTGTGCGGGAGGGGGAGAGCCACACCTGTGACAGTGTCCCCATCACCTGTTCCCTGCTTCCCCTGTGCTTGCGCCCCTGCCACTGAGCCGTCCCTGTGCTGCATCGGTGCTGGAATCACCGCGGTGGGAGGACCCGAATTTAAACAGAAAACCAAAATTAGGATTGATTTGCAACCACTCCCAGCTCAGCAAATCTCTCTGCTGTTTGTCCACCCTTACAAGCCCTTGTCTTGTAAAATCTGTGGGAAAACGGGGAAAAACAGCAGCTTCCTTTCCTTGCCTGGGATAAAGTTACATAATTGTATCTATGCAGCAACAGCCGTCACTGTGGATATTTAGGTGAGTGCATCTGTAGAGCAACAAGGCTTCCAAAATCCAGGAGAGGTCAGGAAGGATCACAGGGACCAAGGGAGGGAAGGAAAAAGGGCCCATCAGAGGGTGGCAGGACAGAGCTGGGTGTGAGGCACTGGGTAGTGCAGCCCTGGGAGTCAGCCAGGTGGTAGAGCTGCACTGAAAAAAAGCCAGTGTGCATTTTCAGTTGCTCTGGGGGATAATTCCAGACTCCATTGGCAGCCAGATGAGGAAGAGGGGCAGCTTGGCTGTGCTGGGCAGTGCACAAACTCCACTCGGATTCGTGGGGATGCAGGCTGCTTCTTGAAGCGTTTGATAAATGTTTTGGCCTCTTCCCCAGCCAGGTAGATTAGGGGAATGTGAGTCCCACTTCGTCCAGCACTGGGATTTTTCCACCTTCTGACTGGCAGGAGGGAGGCAGCTGCACATTCCCAGTTTGGAAACGGTGCAGTTGTAGCTCCTCCGCTGCCTCCAGCATGAATAATTGGTCTCACACCATTCCGTAGCACAGAATATCCCCAGTGCAGTCTGAGGAGAAGCCTCTCAAGCTGCCACTTTCCAGTTAGGGAAGGGCAGTGGATGCAGGATTAACCTGCTGATTTCTCCCAGCCTGCCTGCAGTCCCCATGACCAAGTGCTAAACCCATGCCCCACACAAGACTCACGTGTGCAGGAGCATGGCTGGAGCCAGGCTATCAAAAGGACATTTCAGACTGTGAAAGCAAGGCCCAGCTGGGGGAAACCAGAGAGTAATGTGTATTTATGACTATTTATTTAATTTAATGCTGCTGACTACTGTACTGCTCCCTGAGTTTTTTCCAGGGAGGCTGCTGAAATGGCTGCCGTGCCATGAAATTGAGGTGCTAGGGCCTGGGAAGGGCTTTCTGTGGCTCATTTTCCCCACTGTGACTTGCCAGACTGTCCCAGAGCCTCCTTTTCCCTCTTAGTCACTCCCACAATTAAGCACACAAAATTCCCCTGCTGCTGGAATTTCTAGGATTAGTTTCAAGCACCAAGCAGGGCGACACAGAGGAAGCCCTGGGATTCACCCTGCCCATGCCAGGAAAGAGAAAGAACACGCTGCGAAAGAGGAACCTGGGATGTGGGGTCTCCTCCTCCTGGAGGCAAGAAATCAGAGAAGGTCACAGATAAATGCTGCTGATCAGGATTTGTTGCTCACCAATATCACATTCTCTCTGCTAGGGAGGCAAGGAGCTCTTTTTCTCATCCCGAATCCTTTCTCCTGTGCGGATTTCCAGCTGCAGCCTCGGGATGTTCCCTCAGGCAGGGCCCCAGAGACAGAACTGCACGAGCTCTGTTGTATTAATGTCAGGCCAGGCAGCTGTAGCAATCCCAGCATTGTCCAAGCTGCACATTAAAGTGGGTTTTGAACCTGTTTGACACCTGTCCTGACACTCAGCAATGTGAAATCCTGCAGGGAGAGCACAAGGGTGGGTGGGCACCCAGCAGAACCTGGTGCTGCAGTGTCCTTCACACTGAGGGAGGTTTCTCTTTGAGGCCTTAGGGTTTTGGGTTTTTTCCTAGTTATTTCTTTTTCCCACTTGGTAGCCAGTCTGGCTTGGAGTTGGATGGGATTCACAATCTTTTTTTGCTTCTTAATCTCTCACAGTAATTATAAAAAGGGGGAAAGCAAGGTCTTAAGGCACTAACAGTGAGGGTTTAAACAAAACCTTGGAGTGTTCTCACTTCCTTTGGAGAGCTGGGATAGGAATCAGCTGCCCCTGACCAGTCCCAGCTGACAGGTTAATTCCTTCTGGAGCCAGAGACAATTTTCCATGATTTCCTGGAGGGATCAGTAGCACTTTCTAGGAGTGAGAGGCCTGAATAATGTTACATGGGGTGGTGCTTCCCTCAGCACTCACAGCCAAGCCTGGCTTCCACCATCAGGGTTTTGCTTCTCCCCTTGCTCACCTGTGCCAGAAATCCCCCTGGATTCTTTTCACAGCAGGTGCATTTCCCCTCCCAGTCTGACCCTTCCACCTGCACATCTGCTGGGGTTTGATTTGCAGGATCTGAACAACCACAAAAACAGGGATTTTTGGTTTTTTTAAAGGTTTTTCTCCAGCCAAGCATGCAAAAGTAATGCCAGCAGCTTGTAGCCTAATTCCTGCCAAGGAAGATGCTTCCTATTGGGAGGAGGGAGAAGGGGGAGCAGCAGGGGCTGATCCACCAGTTTGTGACATCCTCACCGATCTTGTCTTGGCACAGCCTCACCTCTGATAAACACACAGCTTCCAGTGCTTATCTTAGAGCAGTTCTGGCAGCTGGGATGAGTGCATTTGAGCCCTGGCTAACTGCTGTGTATTCCCAGAGCAGGTACCAGAGGTTTCTACAGCAGTAGGTGCCTGTAAAGTCTCTGAAGGACCAAAAACCAGGTTATTCCAGGTGGTGAACTGCCCAAGGCAGGGGCACTGCTGGGCCTGCACATTCCAGATAGTAAATATGGGAAGACAAAAGCTAGAAAGGCACTTGCTGTGGGAAGGAGTTAGCTGTGGGTTAACAGGATAATGAGCTTTTTGGCTGCTTTGCACTTGAGGCACTCCTCAGTCAGAAAACTGTGCTATTAACTCTACTAACTGATACTAGCTTCTCTCTAAATCCTTCCTGCATCCCTCAAGTCCTTTGGGAGAAGAAAGGCACATGACTTTGATCTCTCCTGAGCTGCCTGTTCTGCTGTGACACAGAGGCTGCATTTGCACCTCTGGCTGCTGTCCCTGTCTGCTGGGTGACACCTGACCCTGCTTGGATGCTTCTGAGCTTAAAAACAGAACCTTAGGGACAGGAAACGTCTTTAGTGTAGCATGACCCTGGGCTGGAGGAGGAAAGGCTTCAGAGCACGAGGCTTTGCTGGATTTGGGGCCCTGAAGGCACACAACTGCCTCTGAAATGACAGGGCATGTATTGGGAGATCCCCTCTAGGAATGCTAATCATGGAATGCTAATCCAGTGTCCTTATCAGACAGTTTCAGCAGCTCACCTGGGTGTAGATAAGGACAGGCTTTTCAGCCTCCTTGGCTCCTCACCACTGTCCTGGTAGCCACATAGGAGCTTTTTCTTACCTTTATGCAAGAAGGTAGAATTATTTTTTTTTTCCAGAGAGTGGCTGGAGACCCTTTTGGTCTGGGTACTTGAGACCTTTTGGATTTGCTCTGGTGTGCTGCAGCAGCTGTTCTCCCCAGGAGCACTGTCAGGCAGCACCTGCTCTTCCCCACAAGCACAGAAACAAACTCTTTCCTGATTTACCTCTGGAACTGTCTGGTTCCACATTACACAGGAAATCAGTCTTAAAGTCACTGTTCAAAGCAACAGTGCCTGGCTCAGGGGAGGCAGCTCTGTGCTGCCTGCCCAGGCAGCTGCTGCCACCCCCAGCTCTTGACAGATCAGTGCTTTCTGCACTGCCTGCTCAGCTCCAAGGGGCTCCCCCACGGATCTCTGCCGGGCTGCCACCGACAAGGTCCATGGCACAGCCACCTGGAGCCTGGCGGCATCTTTTCAGTCTCAGCACCACTTGAAACACCTGGCAGGGGCTTGTTTAAAACACAGCTCAGAACAGAGACTCTGGAACCAAAGCCCCCGAGGGACGTGGCTCACAGTGGCTCACTGGGCCAGCGTGGTCCCTGTGCTGATTTTCCAGCCCGTTCCCCACCGGACACGCTCTGATCTCTGTGCTTTGCAGTCTCTCCAGCACGAGTCTCTCTGTGCCATAAAACCTCTCTTTTTCTAGATGTGCACACTGGCCAAATAATCTCGTGTCTTGGGCGGCTGCTGGTCGAGGCCATTCCCTGGTCTAGGCAGACAGCATGGGCTTCTCTTAGCATGGATCCGTGGCATGCCGTGCCCTCCTCCTCTCCCACACGTTTTGCAGTGCTTGCTATGGCTTTTCCCTGTCCCCTCCCACCTCTGCTGCTGGACAATCATTACCTGTGTCATAGATGGTCTGACCTGGTGCTGTCCCTGCCTGCCTTCCCCTCCTGCAGTCTGTATGCTCTTCAAGTGAATGTGTTTTATTTTATTTTGTTTTATTTTTTTTTTCAGTAGGGTAAAGGACTTCCTTCTGCTGAAGGAATTATATTTGCACATGGCTCGGGGAGGTTCCTCCTCTGGCCGTTTCTGTTACCTCACTCATTTAGGCCAATTCCATTGCTAACGTTAAAGGCCACCTTCCCTGAGCCGAACCCCGAGCGGAGGTAGGGAATAAACCCCGACGGTTCTGGAGCCGTGTCCCCGGCAGAATTAGGATTTGGGAGAGCAGCTGTTAACAGCTCCATCCAGCAGGGAGGTGGAGCCTGTGCCATGCACGTCATCCCCATCTCCACATTCCCACCTGCCGGGAAATGGCCCTTGGAGAGCAGGGGTGGAAGCACCGACCTGGCTCTGGGCTGGACGCGGAGGGAGGGGAGAGCAGCAGAGCAGTGGCAGCGTCACGACCTCCCACGAGTGGCCTGGCGTGGCCGTGGCACCCCTGGGACATCACCATTCCAGTGGGATTTCATCTCCCACCACGTGCTCCAGGGCTGGAGAAAGCTGCTAAAACTCTGGGGTGCGTTGTCCCCGGCTGGATCCCGCAATTCCTCTGCGCAGCTGATGATGAACCAGGGTCTGCTCTCCTCAGCGTGGCACAGGAGCGGGTCCTGTGACCACCTGGAATCCCCTCCAGAGCCCGGGAGGCAGGGGGCTGATGGCCGAGTGACTCTGGGGTGGGTGGGGGAAGGATTGTGGGTTTGTTTTAGGAGTTGTCCCGACTGTCAGAAACTTTGCGCTGTGCGCAAAAAAACACACAAAAAAAACCCCCCCGAGAACCCACGGTTAAAAAACGATACTGGAACGTACGTGCTGGAATGTAGGAATTGTACAGGCTCTGCAGCCAAACTCCGTGTAAGTAGTTAGTACCATGGAAGTACGGTATCAATTAAAAAATCTATCCAACAACCAGCATGGCTCTTTGTTCTTTTTATTATCCTGCCTATTCCGGAGTCTCCTCTCTCATTCCCAACAGAGTCTTTGCCAGACCGTCTCTTCCAGGTCTTGAAAAATCACCAATTTTTAAATTATTATTCTCTGTTCCCTGCGAGATTCTTGAGCAGAACTTTGCACCCCGTTTCCTCCTGCTTGGAACGCCACGTGGCAATTGTCACCTCTGTCTGCAGGAACTGGAAAAGTGAAAGATTTGTCCAAAAACAAGAGCATCTGCAGAAGGTGCCTGTGGGATACAGGGAAGTGCAGGACAAGGGCACGGCCCTTCTTTACCACCTGAGGTAGCTCTCAAGAAGTCCTTGGGTTCACTCCTTTTTTGATTTAACAGAATGACACCGGAGGGTTACCTGTGGTTCACAGGGACTGAGGAGCTGGAGTGGGAAAGAGGTGTCCTAAAATTCACCATGGGCTCAATGCTGTGGGCAGTGCTGGAAACTCCAGAGCTACAGCCCAGTCCCTCCTCTGTTGAGTTCAGGATTCTGCCAGGCAAACTGGGATAGGGAAAAAGATGACAGCCAGCTGAATTCAAAGAGGAGCTGCTTGGATATTCTTTTGGATATCCGTTTTGGATATCAGGTTTTTGGGAACTGGTACCCAGACTACGAGTGTGCTTCATCTGGAAAATGTGCTCCCCTTGCCAGGCTTGGCTCTGGATTTGGGAGCAGTCCTACTACCAAGCCTGCACTGGAGTAGTTTCCTAAAGTTGACACCCACTCTAAAAAAAGGGTTTTGAACAAGTGCCAGTTGGAAATCTGGCCTGGGCCTGACTTACAAACAGGGAAATTTCCGTGGTTTTAGCGAACACACAAAAAGCAGCAGAACCTAGCAGAGGGGATTCCGTGGGCGGGGAGCATGCCTGGAGTCAGGAACACTTAGGAGCTACTTACAAGCCGTCGGTGGAGCAGGATTTGTTAACTCTGGCAAAGCAGCACGGGCTCCATTGCAGCAGGGGTGTCACAGCTCTGCCATACAACAAACCCAAACCTTCCCCGCCTGGTTTTACAGCACAATTCCACCCTGGCCGATGTTTCTGCCTTTCCCCCCCTTCCAGTCCCAGCTGTTGAGCTCAACTGATCTGCACCGAAGGGCAGAAAACAATTTTTACTCTGCTTAACCCTCAGAAAAGGTAAATTGGGATAGGAAAGATGGAGTTTTCAGGGTGAGTCCTGGGCAACAGTGGATCATTTAGGATGAATCCAGGCTATTTATACTGGTGATTAATTACCTCAAGAGAGAATTAGGATTAACTGGGAAAAGTGGGTGTTTTCTGTCTGTCCCTCTAGATGGTGCTGCTACAGCACCAGAGAACCATCACAGTTACAAAACTACAACCATTTTACTGAGCTGCCATCCTGTGAGGGCTTTGCATCCTATTTATTTCTCCTGCCTACCAGCATGAGGCTGCCTTCCTTTTTGGGACTTCCCAGGAAAAGGTGGAGCCCGTACCTTGTCCTGCTGCCTTGCCAGCTGTTGCAGGATGTGGCTTTGCAGGTTCCTCCTCCACTGTGTACTCCAGGGGCAAACCTGCTGTGCCAGGCAGGTGGAAGGGGATGAGGGTTTTGACACTTGATAAATGAGAGGGGATTCTTATACTTACATCATCCTGCTTCCCAAAGCAGGAGTACTCCAGGATCTGTATTCTCAATTCCCTCCAGAAGAAAGTGTGAACATGGCACAGGGCCCTGTCCTTCCTACTATATGTTTCCAATTTTAGTGCATTGCAGTCCTCAGCCTACTCTGCTTGTGCATGGACGGCCTAAAATTCAGAGTGACTTCATTAATCAATTAAATTCTTTCTGTTTTAACACCAAGAAAACTGCTTGGGCCACCGTATGTGGTGGAACAACTCCCTAAGCGAGCCTTGTTCACAGTCCTGCAGCTCAGAACAACGTGCTGTAAATACCCCTAACCTCTGCAATGGAGAAGTAGCATATTTAGCAAATAAAGGTGGTGGTGAGAGCAGCTAAGAAGTGACAGGTAACATTTACAAAGCCATTGAGGTGGTGATGGAACTGAAACTCGGGAAGGAGCCGTGCTGCACACGCCCCTGTGCCGTTTGCTCAGCATGCTTCCAACAGAGGAGTCCTTCAGCACTGGGCTGGCAGCTCGGATGGGGTCACGGGACCAAAGTCAAGGCTGTACAGAGTCCAAGGCAAATGGAAGAGAATTTACACTTCCCCGTGTTCCTCCCGACGGCGCAGAGCTCCCCCTCAAACCTGGCTGGCGTGGCATGGTCCTCCTCTCTTCAGAGCCCCTGCAAGGGAGACAATTCCTCTTGGACCTCACCGGGGTGAGGATCGCAGCAGAGTTAGCACGGGAACTCATGGGAGGTGAACGAGAGAGTAAAAGATGCAGATTTTAATCTTTAGCTCGCAAACTCCTTCCTAGAGTGTGCTTCCTTTGAAGACAGAGCCCTTGCAATCCTCATGGGCACAGCTGCCCTTGTGCAGGGGGAAGTGAAGATTCCCAACTCCACAGCAATAGGTAGAGGAGGCGTGAATGCATCATGGCCTGGGTGGGTTTGGGGGTTCGAGCAGAACAAGTACACCCCACACCTACAGACCTCTATGGCTTCTAAGGTCACTGGGGGAGCTCCTGAGGAGCACAGCCACGCTCCAGGAGTCTCCAGCCCCACCGCAAGGAAGCTGAGGGGTGGAGAGAGACAAGGAGTGACCCCTTCTTCGTGACCCACCTTGGTGCCGTTCACTCCGCTGCCCCCTCTCTGCTACTCCTCCACAGGCACCGCGCAGTTCTCCTTGTTTTCTGATGGAATCGCAAGATAGTCTGTCCTGTAGTTGGAGGGAAGGAGGAAAGCGCACAGTGTAAAGCCCAGTCTGGGTAAACTCACCTCTGCTGAATGCCTGGAAGCATCTCGGAGGTAACAAACGTCACCTGTAGATGCTCACAGCAGGAAACTCCTCGGCATAGGCAGGAGCAACCACCGAGTCTTCCCTGCTCTAAAATCCTACACACCCAGCCTTCCTATGTACAAAGCGTGCTCTAATCCAAGCCAAGAGTGTGGAAAGATGGGAATGGGCCAGGATGAAAGCAGACCTTGCAGGAGAGCATCTCCACATAGTCCAGACCAGGCCACCCTGGAATACTCTTCACTCCCGACCTGGTGTGTGGTGCAAAGGGGCACAGTCTTGGTGCTCCTGAACACTGCAAGGACTTTGGAGAGAGCAAGCACCAGCCAGCCCATGCCATGGCAAAGTTCAGTCTTCCTGCAGTCTGCTCTGGGACACGTGAAGAGCTCTTGCAGAGCAGATCTCATCTCCAGGGGTTCCACACTTACGCGTTTTCCTGGGCAGCCTCCTCTGCCTTGGAGACCTTCCTGTAGCAATAGACCATCTCAATCAGCAGCCACAGCGTGAGGAAGACCAGCAGAATATACATCATGATTTCTGAGATGACAGAGGTGAAGTCTTCTCCAGCTGTGAATAAAATGAAATAACCCCTGATCATTTCCATGCAGCTCCATGGACACTTTCCAGCCGTGTGTCATCCTTCCTAACCCGCCTTGCCAGAATCTCCGGGTGCCTTTAGGCTGTGAGGGGGCAAAAGAGAGGGACCTGCAAGAGGCAGGGATCCCAGTCTGCAGTGGGATCCAACACGCCCAGCCCTGTCTGTGCCTCTCGTCCTGTGCCACCCCCCATCCTCACGGATTGCTCACCTATCTCCACGCCCTCTTTCCTCCCCGTGTCCTCGGCCTGTTGTGCCGCCAGTGGTTTGTAAAGGATCAAAACACCGAGGTGCTTGTGGGGGAGAGGGAGGGGAAAGGGCAGACAAAAGGGCTGAAAGCTCCCGGCCCTCTCTGAAGGGAGAGCAGGATCCCCGCTGTCTGCAGCATGCCGGGATTTCAGCACCGGACCCAGCACCACCAAGAGGAACAGAAAGGCTCAGGAGCACCACAGGGGGAAGGAGGAGAAGCGGGAGGCTGGTATCAAAATGGAGAATGAGTCGTTGTTCCAGGAGGGAGGGGGCGGCAGCCAGGAAACGCTGCGGCTCCCTGGGAAAGGCACGGCTGTAACATCCCAGAGCCGCCACGGGAGGAGCTGGAAACCTCTGCTGGCGCCTGCCCAGCTGTGCCCAGCTGTGCCCTGCCCACCGTGCCTTCCCACACTCACACACAACCGGCCTGTGCCTGAAAAGAGCCTCCAGCCGTCAAACCAGGGGCAGGTTTTTCCTCCTGAGCCGTGTTTGTCAGTGACAAACTCTCCTGCGGCGCAGCGGCAAACCGCACCCCCGGGTGACAGCGCCCACGGCCAGTGACAGCACAAAACAGCCTCTGGCAGCCCCTCCTACCCTCCTCCACCACGGTGAGGTGGATCTGCCTGGAGCTCTGGAAGAGGGGCCGGTGGATCTCGAACTCGAACTCGCGGGTGATGTTGCAGGTGTAGATGCCCGAGTCGTTCAGGGTCACGTTCAGCACGGTGATGGACACGTCCTGCATGTCTTTGCTCCCATTCCACTGTATCCGCCCGCTGAAGCGGCTCGGAAACTCGTGGTTTGTTTTCCTGTACTCGTAGATCTGTGAGGAAATGTAAAGGGATGTGCTGGATAATCTCTGCCTCGGACAACACCACGGCACGAGCCAGGGACAGCATCCCCCTCCAGCTACACTCAGGGATGTTCTGAGCTCCCTTGGTAACAGCAGCTATTCATATTCCATCATCCTTTGCCTCAAAGTATCAGGTGACTTTACTAAAGACAGGAAAATAAGTGATCAGGAATCCAATATCTCCATCAGAGAGGGAGAAAAGCTGAGGCACAGCAAAACACAGTGGCACGTGGACACAAAAAATCAGCAATGGAACAGAAAACTGGGATTCTTCATGCCTAGCAATGTGCCTGTCAGTCAGTGCATGTGAGATCACCTGAGGAAAGAGCCACAGAACATCCACAGTGAAGACAAAGAGCCCTTTTAGGGACGTCTGGGATACTCAGCTGAGATGGAAGTGCGGCAGGACAAATAGGACAGTGTGACATCCTGGCTGACCACAGTCCCCATCACGACCCTGCCCGCCCCAGCTCACTTTGTTTGGTGTTCTTTGGGTTGCTAGATCCCCCAGGATCCCCCAGGGCACTGGAAGTGAATTCCCATCTCATTCCTTAGCCTGGTCCCTTCAGTTCTCAGACAGAAGGAGAGCATTTGTCATCCTGCCTGGCCCTGCTCAATCACAGCCACTGATTTAATGCTTCGGACTCAGAAAATAGCTAGAAAGAAATGTGCACTCAGCCTTTATCTTGTTCTCCATTTCACCATTCTCTCTTGAATTCCAGCTGCCCCTCATCTGTCCAATTTCCATTTTGATTCACTCTGAAAATCAATTTCACCTTTTCCTGACAGGGATCCAAAGCAACTCCCAGAGATCCTCCCACAGTCGGGATAACACTGCTTTCTCTGAGGCAAAAGGATGTAAATCCTGCCATGTAGATTTATTTGAGGCCAATTTCACCTCCAAAAGAGCAGCTTTGGGAACTGATTCAGACGAGGGTACCAAGTGTCAGTCATATTTGACATCCTTAGATACTGGGCTTGGTATTGAGGCAACGGGACTGAAAATTGGCATTGGTGAATCTACGACCCAAATGTTTGAACTCAACAGCTGATCCCAGCATTTCCTGCCTGGATTTCGTGCTGTACCCAGGTGTGGAAATGGGGTAAGCAAGGAAAGGAATGGAAAGGACTCAGGTCCCAGACATACATACAGGCTCATCCTTTCCCCCCTCGGGCCTGTAGAACCATTCCACCACCGTGCTGGCCGTCACCTCTTCCCTCTTCATGCAGGAGATGCAGAGCAGCTTCATGTCCGTCCCTTGGACAGCCTCTGTCTCAGATGGGACTTCCACACACACGGAGGAGCAAAGTCCAGCTGGGGAAGAGGAGCAGCAGAGAAAGAAGCGTTAGAGAGGCAGCAGTTATTCACATCTTGGCGTTAATATCCCCAGTGGAAAATGGTTTGATTTATTGCTAGCGCTGTCTGGTAACAGATTAAGCCTCAAATGTCAAATTTTACCGAGCTTCCTTCTCCTGTGTTATTAATAATTCATAATAATTAACAGAGGGTGATCACTTCACACAGATTCACCTCTCCAGCATCTGCTTTGCCACAACTTTCATCTTTCCCTGGTAATTTATGCCACTTTAAAGGCATTGTTCATCCCCTCCCATGCGTGCTGGGCATGCTCCTGTTAGAGCAGTAATTACAGTCTGGGATGAGAGGAAGCCCAGAATTCTGGAGTGGAGGAACAGTTCGCTCTTTGTGCTAAGCTGGAAGGTCTGGATGCTTCAATTCAGCAAAACTGGGAGGGTCCAGCAGCCTTCCTGTCCCTGGGCTCCATGGGCACTACTGGGAACCAAGGGGTTTGGACGGGGGGTGAATTTGGCAGCAGGAGGAGTTATTGATTTCCCAGGCATTCCTGCTCAAAACGCTTCCAACCAGAGCTGTGCTAAGGCTGGCAACTCTCAAATACTGCCCTTGCAAAGAGGACAGAAATCGTTGCATGCGAAGCCACACGCCCGAGCAGAAAGGGATCACTTCAGCACGACATCTCCGACCAAATCCCTGCTGACATTTGTCCCCCGGGCTAAACAATCCCGGGCTCTGTCTGTCCAGGGCTGTCTCCAGAGCCCAGACGCTGACTTTGCTGGCTGCTCCCTCCTCCCCAGCCTCTGAGGCACCATTAACCCACTCTCTCAAGCAACATATTATCCCGGGACTATTCCTGGAAGCAGCCCCGTTCCAGTTCTCCCAGCTCTCCAGTACTACCAGCTCCACGGACAGCAGCAGCTTTCAGGGAGAAAGAAGGGAAAGCTCCTGGATCCCGCTTTACCCTGAGAAACGAGATCCGTACGCACAGACAGGCACCCACGCACGGGGCTGAGGGCACATCGAATGTGACAAAACCACCCAACCTCTTCTCGTGGCAGGAATCAAACCGCAGTTACAATCGACTGATTAACTCCAGTTTACACAGACTGCACGGGAAACCGGCACTAAAGCAGCGCTTAATGGGCTGCACACCCTCCCCGAGGCAACTCGATGTTAAATTACTCTGCAATCCCCAGACCAGCAGCAAACATCAAGGGTGCAGCACATGCTTTGTGCTCGGCACCGAGGCGTCTCCTCCGCTCGCATTCACTCCCTCACACTCACACCAACTCTGCACGAGCGCAATTCCCTTCTCCCGACAACAAAAAACCCGCTCGGAGGGCAGGCGTGAAGGGAGCATCCTCCCTTCTTTGCAGCAGCATCCTGCCGGCGGCGAGCCGGGGAGGCGCTGGGGTGGGAGAGGGAAGGGCAGCACCTACCCCAGAGCAGCAGGGCGAGCGCGGCCGCGCAGAGCAGCCGCGGCAGCGCGGCCATTGTTCCGGGCCGGCCGGCGCTCAGGCTCCTCGGCAGGATGCTCTTCCTTCCCGGCGCAACAGGATGCCGGGCGGGGAGCGGCCAGGCGGGCGCGGTCCGGGGGCTGCGCTCNCAGGAGCAGCAGGTGCCCCGCGCCGGGAGCGGCTCCGCGGGGCGCGGCCGCTGCGCTTTTGTTGCGCGGGCAGCGGGGCGCAGCGCCCGGCGGGGAGGATGCCGGGGAGGATGCCGGGGAGGATGCCGAGGATGCTGGAGGAGCCCGGGCGGGGGGCACGGCCGGCACATGCGCGGCCGCCTCCCCCGGCCCCGGGCGCACCGGGCTCCTCCCGGCTCAGCACAAGCAGCCCGAGGCTCCGGTAGTCCCGCCGGCAGCGCCCAGCTTGGCTGGAGACATCAAACAGAGGATATCACATAATCGCGGAGTGTTAAGGCGTTGGAATGGACCTTAAAGCTCAGCCGGTCCCACCCCCTGCCATGTGCGGGGACAACTCCCACCAAGCCACATCCAACCTTCGAGCACGTACCGGGCAGCCACAACATCCCTGGATGCCCTCTCACTGCCCTCACAGCGAAGCATTTCTTCCCAAAATCTGAATTTCCCCTCTTCCCATTTGTACCCCTCGCTCTTTGTCCTGTCTCTACAAATCAACACCACAGATGGGCACCACTGTCCTGCCTCCACAAAAAGCCAAGGGGCGGGAGGGAAATGGGGGGAGTCATCCCTGCGGGGTCACAGAAAGGCCTCTGCTGCTAATAAGTTTAATACTATCATTTGCACAGCTCTGAAGGTCACAGTTGGAAATACCGGGAAATCCTCTCGCCTCATGTTCCTGCCTGATTCCAGGGAATTTAATGCCAGCAGCAGGCTGGGCTTTCTCTCCTTGGACAGGGGCCACAGTGCCCTGGAGGGCTCCTCCAGCTTTGAAGGTCACAGTGGACAGAGAGGGGGAAATGAAGCATTTGTTACATGCGGTCCTTTTAAAGCACCTGCAGCTCCATACACAGCACAATCTGCTGAGCTAACCCTGACCAGCCCCACCAGGGAATGACACAGGAGTGACTGGCAGTGCCAAAACTCAGCGTGCAGGTGGCCAGACCCAGCCGGAGACATTTGCAGCCAGCAGAAAAATCAGCTTCAGCTGCACTCGGGCTCTCAGCTGGGCACGCGCCGCCGGTGGTGGCCACTGCCACAGCTCTGTGGCCTCCCCGGGGGTGGACACAGGGGCTCACACCTGAGATCAGGTCCCTGCACTGCCGGAGCGGAGCAGGCACAGAACAAAGCCGACACTTTTCCTAGACATCGCCTAATTGTGTTTGTGTCAGCAGGCTGCATTCATCATCTGCCAATGGCCGCACGTAGCAGCTGCCTGCACGCCACCCTGCACAGGCTCCGGTGACTGCTCCCAGTAATTCCCAGCTAGGGACACCCTCCTGCTGCCTCGCTGTGCTGGCTGCACAGCCTGCTCTGCCCCCAGTGCAGCCCACAGCTGGCTGGGATTCCCAAAACCTTTGCAGCCCGAAGTGTTCCAGCAGGGACTGACCAAAGCCGCGTGCTGGCTGTCAGGTTGTCCTTACTGTCCCCTCTGCTCCCAGGCTTCTTTGTGTACCTGTGCACTCTTCCAGCAACCCACCAAAAGCAAATAAATCTATTTAATGTATCTGCAGGAGCCAGGTGTGACCAGGGAGACCAACAGCGTGCAGGTTGCTGATGCCAGCACCACAATTCCAATCCCCCCCCACCCCCTTGGAAGTGGGATCATGGATGTAGAAATCTTAGTCTGATTTTCTGGGAAGACAGAACAGCAAACGTGATACGCAGAGCTGCATGAAGGACATTGAGCCATTTCTTTTGTCCAATTGCCCCTTGTTGTCATCACAACAGCACAAAGGGGAGGGCAGGTTACGCCACAAGGATTTGCTCCTAACCCTTCTGGAACAATCCATCCCATGCACAGCAGACAAGTGCTGGGGGTGGGATTTTTATAGCCATAGGAGCTGCTGGACAACGTCCCTGGCTCTCTCGTTTGACAGCCACCTGTTCCACAAAGCACCATGGAAATCAGAGCTATTCCCAGGCAGCCAGGTGCCCTGCCAGAACGCAGAGCAGCGATCAGCAGGGCTGCACTGTTTGTGCTGCTGCCGCTCTAATTACATCTATTACAGACAATCCTGCCAGGGACGAGACTCAGGGGCCAAGAGGATTAAGAGGAAGCAGCAGCTCTGCCACACTGACTCAGAGTCACTGACTGACCCCCCAGCCCTTTCTGCTCCTGCCAGCTGCTCCCCAGGTAGAAACAGAAGCCTTTTCTCCTCTAACTCCGGGCACCGCCTGCCAAACAATTCAAATTACAGTGGCAAGCAAACATCCTGAAAAAGTAATGAGTTTTCCCTCAAAATCACTCATGCACCAACCTCAATTACTTCATTCCAGACCAGTGTTGTAGCTGCTATTTAAAGAAGGGAAATGAGGCCATGAGGTGAAGAAAACCTCTGGTGAAACTGGCCTTGGATTTGGGTGGATTTTGAGATGAAAAGTTACAGGTCAGGGAGGTCACACCCTTTTCCCCAGCTCTGGAGAAGTTTATTCTCCACCTGTGATTCTTCACCTTGAGCCTGCCTCGTGTACCACAGACAAGATCCAAGGTGATTTGGAATAAACACCTGTAGTCCATCCAGCTTCTTAACCTGCCACAAGCTATGTTGGGTTTTGTTTCCAAAGCAAACTTCTCTGGGCTCGCTCAGAGAGACTGAATGAAAGGATAAGCTCATTTCACCCTTGCTACAACCTGGGCTTCACTGGGAACCACGCCAATGTCAACCCGTGCCTGCTTAAGACAAGCAACAAACACCTCCCTGCCCTCTTCAGGAAAACTTGCAAATAATCAGGATGTCACACTGGAAACCTGCTTCAATTTTGAGCCCTGCAGAAGGGATGGAGAACAGAGATTCTTCCAACCCCATCCTATGCCAGGATGATGCACAGGTTGCTCCTTCCTGCCCTGGTGCCTCCGGGGAGCTGGCTGGAGGGGAGGGTGGCCTTTAGGGCACCACAGAGGGCACAGGCACTCCAGGGGAAATGGGGAAGGGGATGCAATGGTAGAGAGAGAGAAATCTTGACTGCTGAGGGAGAAATCTCTGCAAGAAGCAGCCCAACTTATCATGCGGGGGTTGCTATGGCAACCCACCCAGTTAATGCTTCACAGGAGGGGGAAAAAAAAAAAAAATAAAGGCTGAAAAGGCTGGCACTTGTGCACAGGCACAACAAGACGAGGAGATAAAAATAATTTCAGCACCCTGCCCCCACTAATCCCTCACTGTCACGGTCCCTGAGGCTGGGACAGGGCTGTGGGAACAGAGCCCTGCGTGTCTGGGCTCCCCGGCACGGCCACGTCGGCAGCTCCTTCTGCCATCCCCATCGCATCAGGCGGCCCCTCCCGGCTGCCAGGGGCCAGGGCAGAGCCGCCGCGGGCACCAGCTGCTCCCAGCCCGCCGGGGCTCCCACAGCCAGCCCTGCAACCCCCGAGCCTCCGAACTGAGAGACCCCCTCTGTGCTCCTCACTCTGCTCCCCCCGGGCAGCCTCCAGCCAGGGCGAAACCAGCAGGGCTTTGCAGAGGAGCCCTACAGGATAACGAATGCCAGTTCAGAGATGTTGGATTTAATAGATGTAGGCACCCTTCCCACGCACTCCAACATCCGTGCAACACAAACCCGTGGCAAGGGAGGGCTGCTCTGCTTGCCTCCACAGGGTGCCTGGGGGTTAGAAAGGCTCATTCAGTTTTCTCTTTTCACGCTCGAGGTTTAAAATGAGTTCCCCGTGTACCTGCCAACGCCTGGATCCTCTGAATGTTCTAAACTGGAGGCAACTCCAGCTTTGCTCTTCACTCACCTTTGCACCTTCGTTTCCAGCTGATGCACAGATCCGATGCTGGGGACTTGATCTGCAGTTTCCAGGTGCACTCAGCCCCTTCCCACCCAATATTCCAGAGGGTAGATCCTCATTGATGCCTTAAGATGCAAGTCCCCAGAGTGCCTCTTCTGCCCAATGTGCTCTCCCCACACAAAAAACTCGCCTGCAATTGTGTTGCACCTTTTTTTTTTATCCCAATCTACCTCCCCATGGAGTGTAAGAGTGTGAATATCCCCACAAGTCCCAAAAACTCTGCTCCATCCTGAGCAGCCTCTGTGATTTCTGTCACACACACCCTGCAGGACCTCTCTCCATTAGATTTGGATTGAGCTTGTCCTTGATTTACTGCTCACCCTTCCTGCTTCCCCCGAGGGCCCACAAGACACAGTTCCTTTGCCATCCTCCTCTCCCAGACGAAACCCAGGCGGGTTCAACCTCCTCTATTTATCCCTGGCTCTGAGGGCTGTTTCTCCATCAGGACAGATGGAGAAAGGCTGGATTTCAGCGAGCCCTCCCCTCTGCGAGCAAGAAGGGGCTGCCCCTGCGAGCAGCCTGCCCTGGCTGCGAGCATTCCCAGAGCATCCCCCCGCCTTCCAGAGCCAGGGAAATGCTTCCTCAAATGAGGAGCAGCCTCCTGGCAGGCAGAGCCTGCGCATGCACGGAGGCCTGGCAGGGGCAGGGATTCCTTGGAACATCAACCACGCTCCGAAGGCTGGGCTGAAAATTCCCCATGTGCACAAGCACAGAGTGCATTCCTGCACGTTGCCAACACGTTGTGGTCAGCAATTAAATAAACAGGGTGTTTTTTTTTTACCCCCCAGACCTTTAATCCAGGCCACATTTAGGGGTGTGTTATTGTATTCATCCTGGAAATTCTAAGCCCTGGTGTCGCTCCAGGTGCTTTTGGGCATTGTTTTCTAGGACTGGATGCCAAGAAAATCAGACAGTGCCTGTGCACAGAGGGAAGCCTTTGTGTGCTGAAGGGCTGCTTTACCCATCCCAGCCTAATGAGGTGGCACTTTCACAGATCTGCTTTTAGGCCTCTCCTCAGCTCGTTCACCTCAGCGCTGGATGGAAATCCATTAGCGTGTCAGGTTGCCACACATATTCATTCACATCTGCTCATTTAATTTCGGGATTCTCACTGCTTGTAAAACACACGAGTGCATCAATTATTTTAGCTCTGTGTGAGGATTGAGTTTTTGTGGAGGAAAGCTTGTTCAGCAAATGCTGAAGTCTTACCTTGGCTGCTGCTTTTCCTTAAACATGAATAAAGGAAATAAAGCTGAATCCACTCCCAGCTGTCAGAAAACATGGACATAAATCATTTCCACATCCCTTAGAAGTCCAGGAGGCTTTGCAATGGAGATTTTTGGTCGGATGCCCCTTATTTGTTTTGCACAATCAAGTCCCTCATTGTAAAACAGAAACTTTTTGGGGTTTTGGCTGTTTTGCACCGGCCATCTGTGAGTTCCCATCTTTGTCCTCCTCGTAGCATTGTCAGCCTCTTTCATCTAAAATGACAAACACATTTGTAATAAATTAGACACCACAGAAGAGAAGGGAGAGGAAGGAGGAAGAAGGAGGAGGAAGGAGGGGAAGGAAGGAGGAGGAAGGAGGGGGAANTGAGGAAGGAGGGGGAAGGAGGATGAGGAAGGAGGGGGAAGGAGGGAACAGTTTTCCAGCTTAAATACAAGAGAATTGAAAAGTCTTTTGTTTTCTGTCAGTGAAGAACATCTCCCTGGTCATATTTAAAGGTGCTATGTAAAACAGCAGAAGCTATCCATAGCTTTGAATCTGTAAAATATCATTTTCTTTCCACAGAACACCAATTTTCCAAAGGGAATTCCTTGCTGGCACTTCAGCCTCTAAGCAGGCACCTCCTCCTCCTGGCTGGGTGTTCTGCTACAGTTGGTTTATTTTACCGCTTGTTCTATTAACTTTAAACAAAGAAACAATTAGGAAATAAATAAATAAATAAATAAATAAATAAATGCAATTTAGAGCCGTCGGAAGTTTCCATCCCGAGCCCATATACTCGTAGGGAAGAGATTGTACGGAGAAATGCCTGCGTGGGGGCTTGGGGAAAGGGAAGGAGCACACGCGTGTGTGTTTGTACATCCAGGCGGGGTCGCAGGCGGAGGGAAGGCGCTCCGGGAATGCTGGCAAAGGCCGGCAGCGTTCCCGGCAGATAGCGCTGTGCCTCCGGGGCCAGGCGGGCTGCGCTCCCCGCCCGGACACACCTCAGAGCCCTGTCCCTGCCTCGCTGCTCCTGCGGTCACTGCTGCTCCTTACTCACCCCAGAGGGTCCCCGTCACCCACAAAATAGATTTATAAAAGCCGGACGAAATGCTCACCGCAGCGTTTTTAAATCCCAGGATTTAGTGACAGATCTCAGTGACAAACATTTCTGGAAGAAGAGTTTTCATCGGAGAGAGCCCCAGGTGTTTTATATTATCAGGATTTTCTGCACAGGATCAGCAGAGCAATGCTGGGAGGCTGAGGGAGGCAGAGCTCAGAACCCTCAGGAATGCTCAGAAAACCATGGAGAGGTTTGCTTTTTGTCACAAACGTGTTTGGACAAAGCCTTTTGGGGGGCGGAGGAAAAAAATGACCTTTTTCTATGAAACACATAAGCTTCATGCCAGAAATTTCATTCCAAAAAGAGCCAGGCAATGAACTCTAAGGGAGAGCCCTCGCAGATGTGCCCAGCCAGCTGCACTAAGTGTGATCTGTCTGGCAAGGGTCAGGTTCTCATCTCCTGCCTGGAACCCTTGTCCAGGTGCTCCACCACAGAGGACAACTCCCTGCCCCTGGACAAAAGTCCTTCCTCCTCCTCCTCCCCCCCCCATCCTGATGCAAATCAGACAAGGAATGGCATTTTCCAAGAAATGAGGTGTTCCATAAAAAGCCTTTTTCTCATGTACCACAGGAATCACCACCCTTTCCCAGCATCCAGGGCAACAGCACACAAATAAATATCAACACTGGCTGTTTCTGTGAGAACTGAGGCAATAAAGCACATTAGTGAACGCTCTGGAGGCACAAGGATGGAGCCATTTCTGAGACAGCAGCAATAGAACTTCACACATCCTCAAGAAAAGCTGGAAGCTCATCTCAATTAACAGAGAAATGTGCTTCCTCTAAAACTCCAGAGAGCTCCTCAGCTGGAATAAAGAGTATTAAGTGTTAAGAGTATTAAGGATGATTTTCCTTTCCCAGCTACTCTGGGGTCTATAAATATTGAATTTGAGATATAGAGACAATACAGAAAAGGAGAGTCAATGCTGCACCTCCTTTTGGGTCCTGTGGGCACTGGGTGCACATCCACCCATAAAATAATAAAGTCCTTTACCTCCTGAACCCACAGAGCATCAAACCCTCCGTCCCAGGAGGAAGAGTGGGAGCAGGGGTTAACCAAGGTGAGGTGATTTGCTCAAGGCCACACATTAAACCTGGGCTTGGGGTGAGGGCCCTGCACTTCCCGTTTCCTGCAGTAATGACCAGTTTATGGCACCTCCACCCCCGCACTGACCCCCATTCCTTCATTGCTGCCCCATGACCACGCCAGGGCTGCTTTAGCAACGTCAGTCTTTCCCCTTGCCTCGTTCATCTTGCTCAGCAAAACCTCCTCACCTCATTTCCCTTTCTAGGCAGAGCTTTACGGGCTCTTCCCCACCTCGTAACACACTCCTGGAGCAGACAGGAGCCAGCACACAGCAGGGAGCACTTTAGTGCTTTAGAGTACTGAAAACTTTTGTCTTTTGAACTTCAGAGAGTCTTTGGCCGACTGGGTTCCAGCACTAAAATCAGCTTTCCTCTTGGCAGTACGTTTCATTGTGGGTTTTGTCCTCCTTCCATGTGTTTTTCCTTCTTGAGGCATCAAATCACCTGCATTTCCCGATTAGCAAGTTATTAAATATGCAAATAACCACAATTCTCTATAAGCTGACTCCATGTCCTGCTAATTTAGTGTTTTCCAGCAAAAAATGCTCATCAGGCAGCTTGAAAGACCCCCCAGGACTCACACTCAGCACGGAATGGAAAGACTTCCCAGACTTCCCCAAGTCTGGGAATCCATGGCATGATTCCAAACACAGGCCGAGGTTTTTCAGGAAGATCTGGGAATCCATGGCATGATTCCAAACACAGGCCGAGGTTTTTCAGGAAGATCTGGGAATCCATGGCATGATTCCAAACACAGGCCGAGGTTTTCCAGGAAGATCTGGGAAGCCATGGCATGATTCCAAACAAAGGCCGAGGTTTTTCAGGAAGATCTGGGAATCCATGGCATGATTCCAAACACAGGCCAAGGTTTTCCAGGAAGATCTGATGGCATGATTCCAAACACAGGCCGAGGTTTTCCAGGAAGATCTGGGAATCCATGGCATGATTCCAAACACAGGCCGAGGTTTTCCAGGAAGATCTGGGAAGCCATGGCATGATTCCAAACACAGGCTGAGGTTTTTCAGGAAGATCTGGGAAGCCATGGCATGATTCCAAACACAGGCCGAGGTTTTTCAGGAAGACCTACTGCAGCCAGGAGCATTTCCAGCAGAATATAGATCCTCCTGTGGGTTATTTTAGCCTCAAAGCCAAAATGCTGCCTCAGGAGGTTCATACAGGACAGACAAAGATGTGAGGAGGAGCTGCCTCCTTGTCTTGTCCTGGTTTTGCTCCAAGTATTGACATTGCCACCAAAGGGATCCGCTCACTCTGGCAGTGGCAGCATTTCCTGATCCCATGGAAAGTCTGTCCCAGGGAAAAAACAGAGCTCAGCTCATTTGGAAGGGTCCAAGCAAAAATCCCAGCCCTGTCTGGCCCAGCAGATCTCAGAATGAACCTGGAAAGTACCTGCCATTAATCAGAGCAGGAAAATTCCCCAGCTGCAGGATAACAGTGCTAGTTCATAATTCCTTATCTTCAGCTGTTTTAGAGCTAATTTAAAACCACTTTCATAAAAAAAAAAAAAGATCATGCTGATCCCTTACGTCTAATTATTAAGAATTTGAAAAACATTATTCAGTTTCAAATCCACCAACTCATATTTCATGGGGTGGCTCTACATTCCTGAAAAATCTCCCTGAACACCAAAATGCAAATTCCTTTCAGCTCCAAATGACAGTGCCACCAGATTGGATGTACCAAACTGCATCCAAGAGCTGAGCAGCTGCCGAGAGGAGACTTCAGAAGGGAAAAAAGCAGGAAAGAGAGACGTGACTAAAGCAGGCTGTGGGAGAAGACAGAATTCCCGCTCAGGAGAAGTGCCTGGAGGTGTGGAACAGCAGACCCCAGCACTCACCTCGGCAACAAGAAAGCTTTTTGGGAAAGGAGCTGTTTACTCGTCTCTAATGAGGTCAAGCCAGCCTTGGCTTCCACTGGAATTTCCTCCTCAGCCCCAGCAAAGCTCCCCAGCCCTTGCCTGGAGCTGCTCACATGTGCTGGAGGTTCTTGCTGCAGTGCAGCTGTAGGAAGTGGGGAGGAAGCAGCATTCCCACAATGCCTGCCCCATCACCAGCTGGCTGGGCTTTAGCACCCACCTGCCTCACGTGGCTGGGAATACTTTCCGTGAGGAGGCAGCTGGCAAAGAGCTCTGAGATAGGGCACGGAGAGGAGCAGCAGGGCACAAACCCCACTGCCAGTCAGGGCTCCAAAGAGAACCTGCCTGCTCTGCTCCAGTGGGGATGTCCAACCCTTCCTGTCAATTTCTGCAGGGAAATTGACAATTTGCTTTTTCTTCCAGCAAATTCCCCTGAGGAACCCCAAATCCAAGCCACTCTCACATCCCTGTCGAGCTGCTCATTTTTCCCATTCCCATTTTCCCATTTCTCCCTCACTGCTTGCAGGCAGGGATTTTTCCAAGACTTGAATTTGCAATCCACCCCTTTATCCTTGGGGTTTAACAACCTGCACAGCCCAAGGTTTTGTTCAGAGTCAGTGGGAGACAAATTAGTCTAATGGGAATGATGTCTGTGGGTGTGACAGGATTTATGGCACTGAGACAGTGACCAGACCATGGAGCACATTCCCACAGGGTCACAGGAGATCCCTGCAGGCAGCAGAGTATTCCCAGAGAGGCAAACACCTCAGAACTGAGATGAATTTCCAGGAAAGAGGCAGGGAAGACACAGAGAAGCAAAGAATCAGGCATGGAATTCAAAAATTAGGAGGCAGCACCGTGTTCTGGGCCGTGCTCCAAGGCAGCCCTGACACGGTCCAGGTTACAGAAACCTCTGCTGGAATCAGTGCCCAAAAAATGCCCAAACCTCATCTCTGCCCGAGAAACAGGCTCAGAAAAAACGGTGGCACACATTTTAACCAGCAAGAGAGTGCTGAATCAGGACTGGTCACTGCCCTGAGCCCCAGTGCAGGCGCTGGCAGCGCTGGCAAGCCCTGGGGAAGGGATGATGCCATTCCCAGACATGCACAGACTGGGAGGCCAAGTTTTGCTGTTTATTGACTTATAAAGCAAGAACTGAAAGTAGGTCAGAAGGCAGGACACCCTGAAGGTGGAGAGAATCATCCTCCAGTCCCTCCTTCCCGGAGGGTTCTGCCTGATGGTTCTGATTGATGGTTCTGATCGATGGTTCTGCATGAGCAGAGCTGCTTTTGAATGAAAAACCAGAAATTGTTTGAGGCCCAGGCTGCAGTGTTCTCCCCCAGGCAATTCAGCACTCACAAAAAAAAAAGGAAGACCTTCACAACCAGCTTCCTGGGGGCCCCAGGCAGAGGCATGGAACCAACCCTGCATCAAAAATCAACCCCGTGTGCAGCAAAGCAGAGATTATAACACCAGATCCAGCCCAGCACTCACAGCTTTAAGCTATTCTTCCTGAGTGTCCTACATAACAAACCCAAACAAATTAAAGAATGAGTAATGAAAAGGTAGGAGGTGGCAAGGCTTGTTTTGGTTCAGGAAAGGATTCCCATCCCTTGCTTGGAATCTAAATTAGATTCAATTTAGATTAGAGTGAGGCAAGGCCAAATTCCCCTGATGAATGAGTTACTGCAGTAAATCACTCAGATTTTGCAGCCATTCTTCAACAAATGTGTTTTTCTTTTTTCTTCCTCTGCTTTTGTTTCTGATCCTGTCAGCCCCATGCCAGGCCCTGTTCCTCTAGGTTAGGAGATCCCTTTTTATCTCCCTCAGAAAGGGAAGAACTAATTTGTTGTCTGGTAGGGAGAGAAGGTGTTCTTGGCCTGATAAGTGGATTATCTCCCTAAACAAGCTCTGTAATGCAACAAACCCCACACACTCACAAAACCAAAGGAATCCATCACAACCAGGGATGTGACATCCAAAAGTGAAAGCTCCTTCTCCTGCACAGCATACCCAGTGCCACAGCCAGGCTTTTGCTGGAGCAAAAATCCAGAGAAAATGCACAAAATTAAATCCATATTCAGGCTTGCTGTGGCTGCAGATATATCTCTGAACTCATAGCAGCATTTGTAGGGTCACAGAACCTGTGTAAGATTTCTCTTCCAGCTGAAAAGTGTTAAACAGTCTGGAAACTGAAAAAGAGAAATTATGTCAGGAGTGCAGCATGAGAACACCCCAAAAAAAGATGGGAATTGGGGAAATGGAGTCACTGAACCCCCAGGAACTGGGCACTGCTCAGCCTTTATCCATTTGCTGCAGCCCAAACTTGGGATTTTCCCTCTGCAGAGCACCCCACAGAGATTATCACTGGAGATGTCAGTGATATCAGCTACGAGATCCAGCCCCCCTCAGGAGGAACCAACAGCGTGTAGCAACTTAAAATGGAAACTGGGCTGAAACTCTTTGGCCTCTGACTCACCCCCAGAGGAAGCCAAGCAGGTGTAAATCACCTGCCGATCCAGAACCCTGGGCCTGACAGACCTTCAAGTGCCACCTGCCGCAGCAGCAAAGGGACTCATTAATTTAAGAGTTGCCAGGAGCTGACTCACAGCTCGTTCTCCCTGGCTGGTAGGGTCTGTGTGACCCCAAGGGCTGCTGCTGACACTGTCAGTCCTGCAGGAGGCCGGAGAGACGGGAAGCTCCTGGCTCCTAATTTGAATCCACAACCAAGCGCCTGAGGTAGCTGAGATGGTTTGGCATAAGCCAGGGACTTCTCTAGGGATAATCTCTCTCTCTGATGGATCAAAATGAAACTGCTTTATTTCCCCGGCCCAGCTTCCTTTGGAGAATTTCTGCCTCTTCCTCAGAGAAGCCAATTTCACAAAGGGCAGCTGCAGAAACACGGAGCTTTCATTTTCAGAGCTTACCTTGTGCTCAAACACGCTCCCTTAGGCAGAACCAGCCCATTCATCATCCTGATGAGAAGAAATACCCAGAATTACTTCTCAGAGTACAAGACAATCCCCACGGGACTGGTAATTTATTAAGCCCAATTTTCTTTATGATGCAATTTTCCTTTTCTGAACTTTGCAAAACTGTCTCACTGCTGTGTTCCAGCCTTTGTCTCCTGCTAGCATTGCATATAATTCCTCCTTTCTGCTGTTTGGTTTCACATGGTGGTAAAATTATGCTCATTTTGTAGTATCATTTCAGTAGCTGAATAAAATCCTTCAGGGTGATACTGCAAGACAGCAATATCTGAGTGCAATGCTGATTTTGTGCAATAACCTGATAAAGCCAGACATTGTTCCAAGGAGCTGTTCTCTTGAATGGATGCCCAGAAACTTCTGAAATTATTAATCTTAAAATATATTGCATTAAACAGTAATCTGCTTCCAAATGATGCAGCAACCTAAACTCCTACATGTTGGGAAGCCAGTGCCAAGCAGTGTAAATTTTCAGGGTTCTGAAACAGCCAAATTGAAAGTATTATTCTGTGCACATGAAACATCGAAGTACCTGACTTCCTTTCCAAGGAGGAAAACACTACCTCATGTATTTTAACTTGCTGCGATTACAGTTTTCATAGGACAGAGGAATAATAATAATAATAATAATAATAATAATAATAATAATAATAATAATAATACACATTTTGGATCATTTTTAGTCATGCCACCGCACTGTCTGCGCTGCTCTGCAATTTCAAACAATCACAAGGAGATAAAGATGGAGTTTATCATTGCTGAGAAGCGCATGGTTCACGTCCAATAAATCCCTGGGTCAGCAACTGAGCTGTGCACGTTCCCAAAATCAAATGGATGTCGGCACCAAGGGTGAAAACTCAAACGCTGCAACCCTGGTGACACAAGAGCTCACACGGAATTAACCACGGGCACGGCTGTTTCCATGGCTTTTAGGGCACTCTGTGCAATCAGGATCCCAAAATTCTGCACGTTCCTTTCTGAGCTCGGCTGCTTTTGAAGGGGAATGAGCCCATCCAGACAGACCCCACTGTCAAACGTTTGATCCAATCCCGTATTTTCCGCTCATCCCAAATGCTTGCCTGCCTCATTAGCAGGGAGGGCAAGCTCCAGAGGCAGGCAGGGAGGCAGCCTATTTATCATTTGCATTTCAGCACCGCTTTCACATTTGCGGAGCGCTGTGCAAACACCAATTACTGCCGGGAGGCAGCGGGGCTGATTAACCCGCCGCGGCTGCTGGGACCCTGCTGCTTCCACATCCCGAACCAGCGGCAGCTCCAGCCCCGCCGGCACCCAGTGGCCCTGCCCTGTGACACCCCCAGCACTCCCCCACAGCCCCGGGAAGGGCCTGCGGTCAGGGGCTCTCAATAATCAAACAAACTGGCATCCAAAAAGCGTGCAGCTTGAACGCCTTGCACCTCGCCCATGCTGCCGGGAGCTCCGCAGGACAGGCTGCAGAGCAGCAAGGGAAACACAACAAAGCTCATTGGGCAGGACAGCTCAGCTACCCCCTGCTTTTTCCATATTTTCCCAGGGTTATCAAGAACATAAACGTCTTCTGCACCTCACAGTTATTAAGCTCAGAGCATCTCCTGTAGTTTGGTTCTCGTTTGACTCCTCTCTTCCACCTCCAAAGCCATGGAGCACCCGGCGTTTGCCCCAGGAGAGGCAAAGCCTCCTGTACTCTGGGAATCACTCGGGCCGGACCCACTACCAAAAGGATTCTGTTTGTTTTCCCTCTTGCCAAAAGCCTTAAGCTGAAGGAGGTCAGGTTTAGATGGGATATTGGGA
>WAAG01027745.1:0-16891 GCA_013390105.1 Tichodroma muraria | reverse complement strand
TCCCTGGATTAACATACATTATCTCCAGTAAAATAAATGCAAGCTATGTAATAGCATTCATGCAGATACTGCACTTTCCTCCTAAAGCCCAAGGTTAGACCTGTGCAGATACTTCTAGGACCTTGTATCAGAAACGTTTGCAATCTCAGCTGGTGTGATGAGAAGACAATTCAACAGCATTGGACAAAGCTCAAGAATTAGTGTCATCGATCAAAATGAATACCAAGGTTGCAGTTTAAGCAAATTTATGACCAAAGTCAGTATGCTGGATTAACTATTTAGATGCTGGATTAACTGGATGGACTAACTATTTTATATGCTGCATTGTAGATGCAGCTCTTCTGTTTGAAATGACACCATCTGATGCCTTTTGCATTACCTATGTGATCTGTTGACTTATGGGCTTGTTACACTCATTGAAAAAACAAGTCTTACGGCAATTTGCTAATAAATTGAGAAGGTATTTCACCGATATTTCAGGAATTTATTTTGAGGGCAGCATTTTTAGAAGTCTGTTTGAACATCTGCAGATCACAAATTTGAATGAGAGATGGAGAGAGAAAATGCAAGAGAAATCACAGTAAGGAATCAAGAACCATTTTATTTCGTAAAATAAAACAAGACTTAAAATTTAACTCTAGAAAAGTTAACTCCAGTGAAGAACTTACAGATAGGAAACTTGCTGGAGATGAATAGTGCAAAGTTAACTTTGATAATAGCCAATGCTAAGATAAAAATCCTTTGGATGCAATTCACAACTATTTAAAAATATTGCCATAACTTTTTTTTTTAATGGCTTTTTTTTTTATTATGTCTGTACATGACAATGTCCTCCTATGAAATCCCACAAGTATATTTTACCATATTTAGAAAATAAGTACCTGAAGTTAGGGGATGTCATGAGTGTCTACTCACCTGTCACCCTTCCACTTGTTTGGGTCAGTAGTGTCTGCATAGCACAGCACATCCTCCTGTGTGCCATATGACATACATATGTATGTATGTAAGCTCAGCTGGGTAGAAATTTCCTGCCATGGGGTGCTCATAGTGCCAAGGGTTTGATCCCTGGATGGGCCATTCGCTTAAGAGTTGGACTGGATGATCCTTATGGGTCCCTTCCAACTCAGAATATTCTGTGATTCTTTATCATTGATTGTTTTGTTTGGTTTTCACATATGAATTACACTTCATTAAGAAAATGAAATGCATTGTCAGGATTGTTCTTGTAAAAATGTGTTGTCCATTTGGTTAGACCTTCAGGCTTTGACTTCTAGCAGTCAGACAGTGCAACTACTACACAAAAATATTATTTGTGCTTTCAGCCAAGTTTTGCAATTTCTGCTTACTGTGAGAAGGAATTTAAAGATAGAGCAGCGGGTGGATGATGGTTTTACTCTGTGACTGGGTAGCTCACACAGGCATCCAAGAGGGATAATCCAGGTCATCCTTTAGCACTTAAATTATACTCCAGAGATTGTAAATGTTTCTCATGACATATGTCTGAGGCTTTACAAATTTCTCAAATGGTGCTTGTTTCTATTTTCTGTATTTTTGTCACATGGGAGCAAGTAACATTGACCCATTTTCCTTTTGTCTGCTTTGCTAAGTACCAAACTATTAGTGGAATCCTTTGAGTCTGACCTGGAGAGACCAGGAATGTGGGAATGGGCAGGCTGTCATCTCAAACAGTATCTGCCGAGGCAGACTGAGCCTGTTCTCAGCATTTTCTTACTGACACTTAAGAAAATAAATGTTCTTTATTAACCTCACTTTGTACATAAGGTTTCTAAATCATCTTCAGTGTCTTTGCATAATGAACCAGACTGTTGAAGTATACCTGGGTGTTCCCATTACATTTATCTGGAAAAGGATGACAAATGTTAAAATATCTTTCTTATATTAGATATACTAGTTCATTAGATATGAACTTTGGGAGCATGCAGAAAGAAGATCTTGAGGGATAGAAGCCTGTGTTTTAGGCACAGGGAACAGCTCTAGACAATGAATAAAGCTGCAAGCCCAAACAAATAAAGCATCCGTGCAGCATTTTTTCTCCCACAGGCTAAAACTATTTTTCTACAAAAAAGCTGTATTGGTATGTCAAATTCTTTTCTGTCTACTGCTATCATAGATGTCCAGCAAAGAAAAGCACTTTGGGTTATTTTTTTCTGTGGCTTTGGTTTGGGTTTTTTTCAGTACGGGTCATGGTTGTTCAGTGAAATTCTGTGTCTACCCATTGCTTATCTTATTACTTAGCAAAACTAATTTGTGTAAATACATTATCACTGCATAAAGATATGTTATTAGGCCTTATAAACTCGTTTAAAGCAGGTTTATTTTTCCCCAAGGTTGTTGGCAAAGTCTAGCATAGGTGTAAGAGCGAAAAAGAAAGTTGTACTTGCTATCCTCCCCAGTACAAATTGTTTCACTCCATTCTGTAGTGGCAACCTGTATAGTCTTTCTGTCCAGTCAAATAAACACTTGGATATGTCTATATTATTTCTTCTGATCCAAATACCCCTTTTCCTCTATAAATCACCTTTTGGCTGCTTTTCAGTTTCTAGATCTCCTAATTTTCTTTTTTTTTATAAGCTTTCTGTTATCTACTCTCAAACATGCAACATCTTTTCCATTTCACCACTGTTTATCTCTTAAATGCTTCCTACAAGGGACTTCCTGCCTTGATAGCCTGGAAGAGGAATGAGGGAAGCTGGTTCTGAGATGAGGTCTCTCTCCTGTAATGCATGATGCCATGGTCTTTGCAGCTGTCTGGTCTTGTGTTAGGGTATGAGCTCTTTGGGAAGGAGCTGTTTGCATGTGGCTCTTAGTACGGTGCCAAAAGCATTGCTAACACTTCCAGGTTTGTGGCAGAGGTAGCATCATGCAGAGGGGCACAGTGACAGCTCCTTTCCTGTGGACAGGAACCCTTCCAGCAGCAGAGGGCTCAAAGGCACCACACGATGCTGTGGGTATTGGACACATATATGTTCCTTATTCCTAAGGAATATATATTCACAAATGTATTCCTTAGTATTTAATGAGGGTATGCACTGGCATGCAGATGTATGGATAAAATGTTTTTTCCACAGGAGACTCTTCATTTCAAATATGACTGTGCTGCTGCTGCAGAGTATCCCTTACCACTGTGAGACTTTGCATTACAGAGCACACCCCTCCATGTGCTTGGCACAGATGTGCAGTGTTACACTGTCTTGCACCCTTTCTCACAGCTTTTATTTTACTTGCTTTGTATTTGCTAGCGACTTCACACCGTGGGACCATTCCTTCACCATCAGTGTGCCCTGTAGGCAGGACAAGCTGGGTTGCATGAGCCCAATCTTGTCCTTCAACTCCTCCTGGCAGAGTGAGGCTGCAGGACAGAGGAGGGGTGGGCTCCCTGTGTGAGAAGGATGTTACTGTTGCTGTCCCCTGCAGCTCCTCATCCTTAGCCCCTGCCCCTGGAGCAGGGGTGAATGTGCAGGCTGAGGACAGATCCATTTGTTTTTCTTGTTGTTACAAGACCTCACAAATCAAACAGCACAGTTTATACTCCACTGCCTCATACCTGGTGCTGCCAGCAAGGTACATAAAACTGCCCTGCACAGCTGCAGGTACGTAAAACTACTCAGGATTGCCTGAGCCACAGCTCCCCATACAGATCCTCCTCTCCTCAGCTGGCTTCTCTCCTTCAGACAGTTGCAGAGTTGGTTTTGCTAAATGACATAAGGTTATAATAAATCAAGTGAGAAGATTTGTGTTGTGCTTCCTACCGTATAGGAGAGGTCCATATGGTTTAATTACTTCCTCTGTATGTCAGATATATGTATATAAAATCTCTGAAGTCATGTGTAACTGCCAAGATCCTATGGTGTGGTTTGAAACATCCATGCAGTCAACTCTCAAATGCTGCAGATGTGCTATGAAATATAAATGTAAAATGGAAGAAGTCAGATTATCCAGTTAAACAACAGCACTGAAATTAGAGAAGTTGATGGAGAGGTCCAGAATTCAGTTCACTAGCAAAGGCAGGCAGTGTGCAGCTACAGCCCAAAGAGCTCATATCCACAGTGGAGGAGGGGGGAAATAACCAGAAAACTTTCTTGAGGCAGAATAGAGTTTTATCATCAAAGGAGATGGGAGAAAAATATTACACACACACCGCCCTCCTCCCTAAGAAAACAGCAGAGCAGCCTGAGGAGAGAAACCACGTCAAAGACAGCCACTTAGTGAACTGTAAAGCCATTTGAAAAGTGTCATCACAAAATATATCTGCTGATACAGCTTTGGCCACCATAGAAAATTCTGCTTAAAAAATGAGCTGTTCCCATGCCCTCAGGCAAAAATGCAGAGGAGGGTAAGTAGACCATATAGGCCTGTAGACCCAAGATCATGGATGGGTCTGTGCACAGAGCCACAGTCAGTGTCTTGGTAGGGAGCTGCTCACCCCTGCATCTTTAGAGCTATTTTCTCAGGGCCAGTCAGGCATGTAGAGGCATATTTTCAATCTGGCACAATGGCTCAAGCATCTCTGGAGAAGGGAATGGTATGTGTTGGAATGATGTTAAAGGTGCAGGGCAACTCCATGGGATCAAGCATGTCTGGGGCCAGATCTGCAGTGGTAACCTTAGTCAAGTGAACTAGAGAACAGGCTTGCTTCTCCTGCCAACATCCTTCTGTGTCATACCTCTAAAGATGCCTGAGCTATTCCAGATACATGGGAAGTGGAGAGCAGGTCTGTTGAGGCTAGTCTGGATCCGTGACTACCACCACAGCCAAGGAAGATCAGGTTGCTTCATGAAGAAGCACCCATGGGAAGAAACAGTGTCCTTGGGCTACCCTGCAAGTGACCCTGACACTGCTCCAAGGTGCCAACACTGACAACTCAGCAGGATGCCTCAGCTCATGCCCCACTGTGGTATATGGTGTGCAGAGCAAGAAGTATGCAGAGGGGTGGGGGTGCTCCCCTCAGGGGATGGAGACCCTCCTGCCCCCTGCATCTCCCTCCTCAGCGTGTCCAGTCCTCACTGGAGCGACACTTGACTCTGTTATCACAGGAGACTGTTACCCTTTCTGTTACCCTCTCTGGTAAAGTACATTTATAGCTATCAAAGATGGCTATACATTGCTGCCACAGTAATAGTTCTATTAAATAGCAGTTTCTGCTAGACAGTGTTAATTGTATCAGTCATGTATACATTTAATCAGCAAAAATCCTCTATATAATTTCAGCATCTCCTGCCTAAGCATGGCAGTTTGGCCCTGCATGTTTACCAAAACCAAATACACACTAAATACCATTCCCAGTAAGCATGCTTTTTTTAAAAAAGCCCCAACACTCTGGTATAAATAAATATAAACATCATATTGTCAGCCGAGTCTGTGGCTTGATGCATTTACACAGCTGCAGTTTGGGCTATTGTTTACTCTTTCCCTCACAGACATTGTGTTCTGCTTTTTCCCTGTAAGGATTTTCCTTCTCTACCTATTCTTAGTCCTAGACAGAAAACTGTCCTGATTTATGTATGTTGTGTAACTTAAGTGACTTCAAAGATGTTTTGTATGGTGTAAATCAGAGCACCAACTGGCTAAATAAACCCTCCTTGCAATGAGGCATAATTGTAAAGCTAAATGTGTTCCTCCCTCTGTGTACTAAATCAACAGGAGTCCTTTTCTTTTCTGTGGGATAAACATACTTCTCTGTCATGTATTTACAGTTGCTGGAACAGTCTTGCAGCCACTTGTGAATCCTTTGCTTCAAGAAGAGAGCTTTCATACTGTAATTTTTTTTTTTATATTCCCAGTTCTCTAAACCAAATTCTGTTGAAGATCTCAGGAAGTGTCTGCAGTTAGAGGCTGCATAGCTGTTACCCATACCCAGTGGAGTACTAATTCCTTTTCCGTTCAGTTCAGAGCATTCCCATAATGAAATTCAATGCCTAGTATTAGTTTATAATTGTCCATCTATTCCTGCAGTTTGTTTATTCAAACATATACCACAGTTTTCAGAAAAAAGATTGTTCAGCTCATGTTGTCTCAAGTATTATAATCTATTCTTGTCAAGAGTGAAATACAGGTCAAACTTTAACTTATCCCTTAACTGGCTATGCTGTTTAGTTCGAGGGAAAACTTCCTCAAAATTTTTTGTTTACAAAATCTAGTAATTCCTAGGATCTTGTAACCTCTGTCAGTTAACCTGTGTCATTAAGCAAGTACATGATCCCTTTTATGCGCATGTTACAAATTAATCCCTTTAGCTGTAGGTCTCTATAAGTTGTGGGATGTATCCCACCCCAGTGTTATGCTTGCCAAATAGACGGCAGCTATTGCCACCAGACACAATTTGCTTGAAGTCCTGCAAAAAGGACTATTCTAGTTTGATCACATATTCTAGCTGCTGGTCTGATCAGCTTTCAGAACTGAAATTTGTCGAGAAGTAAGCTGTGGCTTTTTAAGAGCATCTAAGAATTCATGAGTGGCCCAAGTGTGTTTCGTAAGAAAGCAGAAGCATCACAGGCAGATTACACTGTGTTTGACCAGGGAAGAGCCAGGTGTTTTGAATCAAAACTGCAGCAGTAACGAAGACATTCCAGAGGGTCCTGGAGGGAAATGCTTAAGCTTCCAGCTTAGTCTTCTGTGAGAACCTTTCAGTTTCTTGTAATAGAAATAGGAAATAGCCGTCTTTGCTTAAATTTGACTGTCAGGGGAGAATTGAGATAAAATTGTCTGGAGATACTAATCTACTACTCTCCAAAGCAAAATATTATGAGATTTCCTTCCTAGAAGTGCCTCCTTCCCTGGGCACAAAGCTTTTGATGTAATCACAGAACAAGCAGAAGTTTCCTTGAGTTGGCTAGGATGGGCTAGAAGGAGGAGAGGACGGTAGTCAAAAAGAAAAATTGTAGGACTGTACATGGCGATATGTAAACCAAACAAAAGGCAAGTCTTTCAAACAAAACACTAATATTTAGATACGAAAGTGTCATGAGGTAAGCAGATACAAAGCAAAGAAAACCTCAGTAAGAAGCTGCTGTTAAGAACTAGTGACTGAAGAAAAAGCATTTCATGCTTGAAACAAGTATTTCTTTTCCTGGGAGAGGAAATGTTGCACAACCCGTAAACACTCCAGGATGCAGGAGCATCAGCCAGCTGATGACTGATGAATTTCATTTACTTCCTATCTGACTTCTGAATATTCAGGCAGATGAAATTGCTAAAAATAAATTCTGATTGGGGCTGTGAAACAATCCCCTGCTTTGTTTATCACCCTGAAACTTGGGCCAGTTTAGTCTATGTCCAGAACACGTGCCTTTGTGTGATGCCATGGTGCTTGTAATGCTCTGTTGGCTCTTACCAGCTTTTAGCCTGACACTTGTGCTCCTCCAGGTTCTCTTACAGCCAGAGTCAGATGTGTCCCTGAAGTGATGTAATCTCCTCTGTTGCTGTCAGTGTGAGATGTGGCTGGTGAACATGGAGCTCGAGTAATATGAACTGTACATTTGCTTTCTGTTATGTGCAACCGAAAGTGTTCCTGTAACCACTTCAGAATGCTGTTACTTCTATCCCTCTATTACAAGACTATTTTCTGTGTTCTGCCCCTTTCCCTTTGGTTGGGGTATTATGTGTCTCAGTGTCTCAGCTAGGGGAGATACTAGGGATAGCCCCCTTGCACTTTTTCTTCCAAAGTTTTAACTCAAATCTTTAGGATGTGAAAGCAGTTCTTTGATATTTCTTTGATAGTTCTTTGATATTTCTTGATATTCAAAATGGCTGAGCTATGGTTTACCTGAGTTTTTGATAGGACTCTTTTAATGGAGAACTATAAACAAAACTCCTTTCTTGGATGAAAGCTAAACAAATAGAGAAATCAGAAATTTGAACAGAGCATTTTTGAAAGTTTCTCAAGGGGAATTTGCCTCATCTTACTCCTATGATTTCACTTACTATCTTTTAACTAAAGTTGCAGTTGCCACCTGTTCTTCACCTGATCTCTGCATTTTCCTCAGAAGAGGCAGCAGTCAGCAGCACCCTGGTACTGCTGACTTGCTCATGGATAGAAGCAGAAATTCATTTACACAATCCTGACCTGCTCGTCCAGTTATTAATCCTGTGTAATTTATCTCTTGTGTAATCCAGAATCAGGTATAGAAAGATTTTTGAAATTACAACTATTGCAACTGTTTTTCTCTTTATGTATTATTCTGTACTGGAACTATAACTGTCTACATCCATCTGACCCTAAAGTCCCTCTTTTACCCGTTGCACATCTTTGTTCATTTATTTTCAAAAACATGGCTCCTTCTTGTGCTGGTACATCATCCTGGGCCACCAGGGCCCGTCTTTCCTCTCTGACCCTCATTCCCAATCATTTTTTAGTAATGAAAAGAAACCTTGCTTCTGGTTTCTTAGACATCTCCAGCTGGTAGCCTCCACCAACCTCTTCATCCAGCCTGGTGTGTCCCTGTGTATGCTCCATGCTGCTTGAATGCTTGTTGAGGAGGGACAGGGAACCTGCTCTCCATTTCCATATCTGTCCAGGTTGGTTTGGAAGGAGAGCTGCAGAAATGATTCCCTGGAAGTTCCTCAGCTTTGGGGAGTGGGCTCCCACGCAGGTGTCTGTGAGGTTGATGCTGTTCCATGCATCGTTGGAGGTGTGCCACAGACACACAAAGACAGACAGACAGACAGACGCACACACACACACACACACACACACACACGGGATGCTCCGTGTTCCCAGAGCTTGGTCCTCAAAAGGAGCTGTGAGGGTTTGGGCACACTCCAAAGGAAATGTGGGATCTTCCCACATTTTAGCTGCTGAAAATGAAAAGCTTTGCTGAGTGTATGAAACTTTACAAAGGTTTGTATCTGGCTCAAGTGTCAGGGAAAGGTCAGAAGTTGCTTCCCTGACACAAAATCCTTTTCCTTAGTGGAGCAGGGGAGGAAACAGGATCCTTCAAAGAAAGAGGTCCCCAGAAGATGCACCCATAGATCAAGGCAGACCTATACCATGACCCAGCACTGACAGACAGAGTGAGCAGTGCAGGAGGCTGGCAGAGTGCCTCACCTGTTCAGGTTTCTATGTGTACCCTCATGTCAGAGAACTCAACAGGAGAATTTCTCATCTAAAACTGATGACTGATAGTGTACACCAGCTTGGTGACTGCCCTGGGAAGCCATGGTATAGGGAAGAGGCACATCAAGTAAATTAACAGATAATAACAATTTATGTGTTTCAGAGTTCAAGATAATCACATATTTAATTCCATCCACTGCACCTTCTTATTCAGATGCCACCGTTCCAGTACATTCTTTCCACTTTAGATTTGAAGTTCACAGGGAAGAAATAGTGGGATTTGTGTTCTGGATTGTACATTGCAGTTTTGTACCTTTTTTTCTGTGGGAAGAAGGGATGTGAATCGTATGCATTGGGAGCAAATGAGCAGTGCAAACAGGTGCTGAAGTTAGAAACAGCATGTGAAGGAAAAAAACCCAAACAAACAAAACTCATGTCTCTTCAGTGTTTTTTTCCTTTTACATTTTAGCCAAATGTCATGCAAGTATTTTGGTATTGCTTTTGTGAACACTCTTGAAGTTTTACAGAAAGCTGACGGATAGGAGGACTGTAAATGTATGTGCATTTCCCAGATGAACTGTGTTTGCCAATCAGCACATAGGAGCAAAGAGAGTTAAATCAAAACAGAGAAGTTCCTCTGAGCATTTTGATTATGAGAAGATTTGTGGAGCTTTAATAACTATAACATACTTCAAACTGGTTTCTTAATGTCAGCATTATTTATTTTCAGAGCAAAGTTCAGAAAATCTTGAGTGATTGTATATAATTTTTTTTACATGTCTCGGCTCCTTCAGATACACATATGTATACTTTCTTTTTCAGAAGTGATAGATTGCCAAGTTATCTGACCTCTCAAGAGAGGAAGTTGGGAGGACAGTTTAGTAACATTTTCTTTCATTCCCAATGTGGAATAAGATCAAAAAATATGTATTTTAAATTCTGTTAATAGCCTTATCTTTTCTAAACCATAAGGTACTGGCAAAATAACAGTGCAAGTAAACATGGCTCTTGATGCACTACATTAAAAAATGGCTTTTGTTTATTAAAAGTTTTTTTGTTGTAGAAACTTGTGGGAATAATGTTGTATTAATGGTAGGATGTTGACCTTTTCCAGCTATGGAAGATAGTCTCAGAACAGGATCCAGGAAAAACAAACATGGAAACTACTTAACTCCTTAGTTGTGTGCCTGAAACTTTGTGAGGAAGCATTATTTAACTTAGACTATTGTACTTACGGATTGTGTCATTATATTAAAGTGACACATGCAACCATTTTCAGTAAGTACAAAGGTCTCAAGAGCTTAAGGGAAAAAGTTACTTCAGCAATGAAGAATAATGCTATAATTTCGTGTAATATATGTAAAAATGTCTGCTATTATCAATATTTATTTATAGTCTCTCAGGTCAAAAATAGGGCAAATTTTCTCCAGATTTTAGGGTACACAGTGCAGTGCAACTGAACAAGAACTTACACTGAGAAAGTGTGAAAAGAAAGATGCGCCAGTATCAACCAATGCCTCGTATTTCTGTGGCTCTGATGTGCCAGGCCATCGGATCCACAGGACTTAAGCTCATGCTCCTCCTATAGGCTAAAACTGACTGCTCTGGTTTCTCAAGTGAAAAGCCCCAAAACTCAGATGAATTTGGTGTAACTTGTGAATGTGACCTTTCCTATACGGTCCACCTTCACCTCTGCTGAATTCACTCCTGAACTGGGAAGTAGCCACAAAACTTCAGGCTTCTGACATTCACTCAGGATCTTGAAATGAGACTTGGGAGGTAAACAGGTGGCTGTTGGTAGTTCCCCTGTGGTCTGGAGGAAAACTGATGAAGGCCCATGGTGGGGAAAGAAGTGAAGTACTCTTTGGTCTGTCACTGCACTGTGTCTTCCTCTGTTTTGGACCAGTGGTAGTCAGATGTCCTGTAGTAGTTTCTCTGCCATTCCTAGTCCTTTGCCCACACATGTTCCCTTGAAGCCTCTCTGATGACAGTAGACAGTAGTCAGATTTCCTTATAGGAAAATTGCTAATTATCAGCATCAGCTTCAAGAAGAAAATGGAACTACCTCAGTTAGTATCAGCTGGACATCTCACCCATGGTTTCCACTAGATTTCATTTAGATCTCATTTGCCATTCCTGTCAATTAGATTGTATTTGTCATAATAAAGAACAAACAAAACAAAATAACAACAAAAAACAAACAAACAAAAAATCCCAACAACCAAAGTTTATTAGCATCAAGCAATTTTAATTTTTTTCAATGAAGTGTATAAATCAAGAATACACAGGGTGAAAAGCAGTCATTACTACAGTGTACCAGTTCATCTTTACAGTGATCTATGCCCAACAAACAAAATCAGGAATGTTGATTTCAAAACAGGTTTGGGGTTTTTTCCCCAAAGAGATTAGACTTCTGTGTCATCTTTAGACAACATGTAAGTACCACCTTTTGTTACTAGAAGTGCACTTTTTACATGCTGAAGCTCTGAGGCCTGTTCAGACGCGAGTTACTTCAATATGTACACTCTTTGTCGGGAGAAAACCTCAGTATCAGCTTTGCAAAATACACGAGTATGTGAGGAGCTACTACCAAAAACTCCAAGAGCAGAAAGCGTTTCCCTGTTACGTGCAGTGTATCAGCCTGTCACTGCTCCTGGGGCGAACTGGCTGCCGGCTCAGGAGGCAGCAGCTGATCCCGCAGCTCGCAGTTCACCCAGCTGCAGTGAATCGGCACCGAGCGCAGCCAGCCCAGCTGTACGCGCTTCTGATCGCTCAGTCAGGCTGTCCCACCTGTGCCCACAGCCAGTGACAGAGCAGAAATGAGGGGCAGGGCGTGCTGCGACCTCCAGGCAAGCTCTCCTGCTTGTAGCCTTAGGCTCTCAAGAGACGTTGCTTTCTCTCTTGGCTTAGTCACGGGCTCATGATATGTTGGAAGGGAATTCACATAAGGTAAGTCTCCCAAGAGCTCAGTTCTCCTTAGTAGGACAGATTTTTGAAGTATTTGAAAAGGAGTTATATCCATTGTGTGCTGATTTTTGGTCATTGTACTTATTCGCTAAATAATTAAGTGCGAGTTAAAGACACCTAAGGGAACTTGGAGCCGGGGTTTGGTACCAACTATTTTTGCAAACTAGATTCCTCTTGTCTTTTGGACAATACCAAAATTGTGGTACTGTGGTTGAGGTTCTCAACCCTAGTGAAAATATCACCAATTCCCTCTTCAGCCCTCTTGTTTCTTTGCAGTGCATGCTCTGTAAGCTGTTACTCAGTGTGCATGGAAGTGTCTCTGACACAGAGGCCTTCATCTCTTGGAGACTCTGTACACAGTACAACTAATAAGCACTTACCCGATTTGACAGGGCCTTTTTTTCTTGTTTATGTCCCAGTAAACTGTAAGACATGCCATTTCTGCTACTGTTGCCAACACAGATATGTCTAACTCTCCCCTAAAGACCTCCAATGATGGAGATTCCACAGTCCACCAGCAAGCTTGTCAGCATATCTGAAGTTCCTGTGCTGGTATCTGCACTTTTATACCCCACCTGGTCTTTGCTGCTGCAGTCTAGGGAGAGCTGACTCCTTCATTTATTACTTGTAGGTAAAGTTTCCTGTATTGCTGACCATTCTTTATTGTTTTCCTCTTGACTGTTGAGATGCAGTGTCCAGAACTAAACTTAGACCATCTGACCTATCAATGCTGAGAAGAGGATAGGGATTATTTCATGTGTCTTATGCTTGTCTACAGCATTCAAAATCTCAGAGGCAAGAAAGGTCATTGGATCACTGGAGGTTCAACTAGATGACCTGTGAAAGGTTTCTTCCAACTCAAACTTTTCTGCCATTCTTTGAGACAATTATCATTTTCTTCTTAAATTGTGTTGTTGCTGTGGCATCTCTTCACATCTGAATCTGGTGTTGGATGAATGTGTATATATCTGAATATTGCAGTTCAATATTTAATGCAACATTTACTGCCAAGTAATTCTTATTGGTGGAAGCTACACTTACAGGACGTAGGTCTGAGGAGGTGGAGAATTATTCCACGGACTGCAGTGCCTGCAAAAATTACTGAAGGGATTGTCGGTCTGCATGGCAATTTTTTTCTCCCATCACTAGGTTTCATCTATTTCCAGTCAGAAACTCACCATCTAGGAGGCTCTGAATATTTCTAGAAAAGTGATAGAAACTTCAGTCTCTAGTTGGTAAAAGGTGGGGAGCATGAGAACAATGTGACACTCACCAGGAGTTGTGGAAATTTGTCTGTGCCCCTTTGGGTTTTAATATCATTTCCTATATCAAAGTTTGGAAGGAATGCTTGCACAACAGTACATTTTGTTTTCATATCTGGGTGGTAAATCAGAGTGAGGAGGTACAAGTGGCAGCCTGTAATGGCACAGCACTGTGTGGACACACAATAGCTTCTACATGTACAGTACGATACCGCCTTAGCTCCCTAAGGCTCCAAAAAGTGAGAAAAGCCTGTTGAGGACTGCCTTTTCAAAGCCAGTCAAAACAAAGTAAAAATAACAAGAATCTTAATCAACCCTTGCCAGTTGGCCAAAGTGACTGGGTATGCTTTGCTTAGGCCAAATTTTGCTGGAACATACCAGTGAGTGAGAAGTTCATTTGCAATGTAACTGTGCCAATAAATAGCCAAAACATAACACTTGGAAAACTCAGTAGATGGACAGCACTCCCATTTGTCAGCAGCTACTTTTCCAATGCACTGAAAACTGTGTGTGGCATTGGGGGGGCTGTGGGAAGCTTTTGGGTGGAGGGATTGATTGGAATAGTTTTAGTATGATGAGGACTGTCTTATAGCTAATCAGTTGTATGAATGGAATTTTATCTCTGCTGGGAGGTGAGCTCATTCGCCTTTATCGACCTCGAATCCATGTTTAGAAAAAAGTCAAAAATAGGATGCATTCCTTTTTTTGATGGCTTATTCTTACAAAACACAACTGCTTGTTACCGCCCTATGTCTTCTGAAAATGAGCTGTGTTTGATTCTGGTCTGATTTTACTTTCTTCTGCTGAAACAAAAAATGCAAGCCCTCAGATTAGCTCGTTGTGTTTCTGGAGCCTTTTAATGATGGATTTTAGAGCATCTCGCAGCCCATAAAAATTTTATCAAAGTACTCCAGCCACTTTCTTCTTGATTCTTTTTATTTATTTTTATCTTNTTTTTTTTTTTTTTTTACAGGTTATAGAGTAGAAGTAAGGCAGGATGTTTTATTCACTCTGAGGTTCACTGAAACCCTGCTGGCCATCCATACTACCAGGCATGGAATTTCCCAAGTCTGTACATTGCTTTCCTACCCTATTTTCACTGCCTGATTGTTTTTCTGCCTGGCTATTCCATGCCAACCCCACCCTTCTTTTTTAACTGGTGCTTTTCTATCCAGGAATGTTCACCTAATGAACTTGAAGATGCTCTTCTTGCCAGGTGGCTAATTGGTGAAGATACTTCAGGAGAGTGTGGGAGTGGACAGTGAAGGAGACAGAAGGAGGAAGTTTGTGGATGTGATTTGTCTAGGAACTGGCAGCAGCTGGCTGGGACTAAGGCCAGAAGAGGAGGAGATGAGCAGTGGGAGCAGGAGGGAACAGTGAGTTGCACAGTAAAGGAAACCATTCTAAATGCAGCAGGGCTCAGGGCTGCACAAGGGGAAGGTGACTTAAAGCTGTTCTGTGTCAATGTTAATGTGGTGGACATGATCCTCAGTAAGCTGTTATGGAGCAGGTTATCATGTTGGTGTTCCTTTCCCACTTTGAATAAAGTTGCTGGAAATAGAGGGAATTGGAGTATTGTCAGTGTAATATTTTGTCCGAGGGCCAGGTTAGCCTGTGAGGTATAACAATGCCCAGCTCACTCACTGTGTGCAGCCAAAGTGCTGTTTAAATAGGTGGCTCAGTGCCATCTCAGCTGTTCTGCTGTGGGCACTGAGCATGTGTCCCTCTCCCAGTGGTGTTAGTAGAGGAATGAAGGGGCCTTTCCTGCCTTGTTACTTCTGGGGAGAAGGTGAAGGAGTTGGGGTGAAGGAGCATGAGGATTATTTAATTACATCTTGAGTTTGGCCAGTAAGCAGCAAATGGCCTTTGCATCTTATGTACTTGGTTGAAAGAGGATTTCTGCTAAGTTAAAATGAATTTGGTTCCTCAGTCAACCTTTGGAAGATTTTCAACAAACCACTTAAAAATGCAGGGAGGATTTAGTGAAATAAATCTTATTTTAGTAAATAAACTGTATCAAAATTTTCCAAAGCCACTCTGTGAATGGATCTTGTAAGACTTCCTTGAGTGACAGAAACAGTGGTGTGTACCAGGATCCAGTGCTCTCTTCCTTGGTTTTCCCAGGCTGCAGGAAGACTGCTGGCACTGGATGGGCTGAGAATGGAAGTGCATGCTTTTGTGAGATGGAAAAAGTGATTCATCCATCCTCCTCCTCAAGCACTGCCTAGGAAGGACAGCACAGGCAGGGTTTCTGTGCCTGTCCTTTTCTGTAAAGACCTTTCTGTAAGAGAAGTGTGGCTGGAGGAAAAGGGAGGTTGTTAGAAGAGGTGAATCCTGGTCTCTGCTGCTTAAGTAGCATCTGTACAGCCAGTGCTGAGGCCCACCGTTTGCCCTACGGAAAGGCTGCTTGTCCTACCAACTCCATGAAAGGGAAATTTGTTCCAGAAATACTCACCCTTCTGAGTTGGTCACCTATAGCTGTGTCAGCTGTCACACTGATAATGCTTCAGGCTGGTCCCGTACCTCGAGATCAGCCATTAAAGTGATGTGGAGAAGGATTCTTCAGGTAACTGAATAGGAGATGTTATTTTTGTTGGTGTTTCAGAAAGAACCAATACATACTGGAAACACCAATAAAATGAGGAAATTGAAAAGCAATGCTAGAGTCGCTCTATAAGAGAGACTGTAGATTTTATTCCAGTGGTTTGAATTTAATATTCTTTTTTCAGTTAGGCGGTTGTCAGTATGAGGCTCAAATTTGCAAATAAGTTGTAGCTGGTAGAAAAATGTTAAACCTCCTGAACTTGCACGCATTAAGATAATAACCCAGTTTGTTCTAAAAGAACATAATGAAGGAATTCAGTGAATGGGAATTACATAAACTCTACCACTGGTATTGAAGGACATGATCTATAAATTAGGAGATTGAGAGTAAACAGGAAATTCCACAGAACAATTTCAGGATAAAGAAACTATAGCAGCAGATGGAAAGATGTTTCTGTTGGGAGATTTTAGAGGTTGATTTTGATACCATCTAGCTCTTTTTAAAAGAAACAACCACTCTGTCTCCGTGTTTTGGTCGTGAATTCCAGCTGTGCATTAGCGGAGCAATGCTACTGCCAGCTAGAGCACAATGTTACACAATTCTTGTCAATCTTGTTCCCGTATACAGGTCACACCTCTTTTTCTCTCCCCTTATAGGCACATTAGCAACTTTGTGGGCATGTTATATCTGAAAAGCACCCTAAATGCGTTATTCAAATATGCTTGTTGCATGTTATGCTTGAATTTTCCTTAAGGCTAGAGCAAAATAAGAGATAAAGGGGAACTAGATCTTGCAATGAAAAATAGTTGAAGCCTTTATGCTTAATATACCTTATATAATATAAAGTATATGGGGGGGTCTATTTTCTACTTGTTTTAATGGCTATGGATCAGGCTGCAGTATAACTCTGGGTAGCAATTAGTCACAAAGACTTAGTCTTTTTTTTCCACTGGTGTTTCAATCTCACAGCAAAATTCAACCTGCTTTCAATAAGGATACCCCCAGAGAAATGCTAACATTCCTACAAAATAAATACAGGACCTT
>WAAG01027716.1:4602-22730 GCA_013390105.1 Tichodroma muraria | reverse complement strand
TAATATTATTTAGTAGAATGAAGTACATTTTAACACTTTATTTTTTAAGATGAAGGGGTCAAAGATGGTGTCAGAATAAACATCAGATCACACTAGTGTGATTTGAGCTGATCTAACAACTAGGTGCTTTTCCAATCTGCACTCTCCACAGACTATGAAAAACACAGAGGTCTGCTTTCTCCTTTACCTGTGCACTAGAAAAGTAAGGTTTATTTCTTCCTCTACCACTTCCAAGAAGTAGAATGAAAGAAGAATATATAGTACAGGATCCATCTAGCATTTTGACATACAACCTTTACCCTTCCATGGCATTTGCCACCTATAACCCTGCCTTCCCTGCTCTCACTGGCTACAGCTAACATGGTCCTCCCAGGATTTTCACTCTAATCCTTACTTCCAATTTTGCCTCTCACTTTGTGCCTCCTTCCTTCATCCTTGTACGTAGCTACATTTCAAGTCCACATGTGTGAAACTGCATGTCAGTACTGTTCTGAAGATAATCAATAGAACTCATTTACCCAGAAGTGATTCAGAAATTAAGCTTCATCACCAGCTATGCAAGAAGAAAACTAGCATTTCTGCACTTCAAGATGAGATTGATGATGCTATTACTTGACTACTATGGCAAGTTCTGGTGCTTATACTTTAGGAAAGATGTTACAGTTTTAGAAGACTATGAAAATAATAACTGGAATGAGGAAGGATGAAGAAAATGGCTCATGCAAAGAAGTTGCAAAATCTTCATGTATTGAATTTCTTCAAGGACATGACTTCATCACAATCTACAAATGTCTAGCAGAGAAACTTTGTGGCATTAGGCAAAATGAGATGCAGTGGTTTGGAGGCAAAGTCAGCTAAATTAGACTAGTTATAAAGGTCATTTCAGAGACATCTAAACAGAACAACTTGCCTAGGAAAACAATGGCTTCTCTACTGAGTTTAGTTAAAAAACTAAGCTACTTAGAAAATAATGATAAAAAAAAAGAAGTAAGCAACACAGTTGTTAAGCATTCTTCTGTGGTCTGTATTACATAAAATAAATAAGATTAAGTAACGGTAACAGTCCTTTTGGTTTTAAAATCTTAGCAATTCTCTATACACAGCCTCTGCTCACTTTTATATGCCTGGCACTTTTTAGTTAATGGCTAAAAATATTGAGACAGTCACTTGACAAAGTATCTGAGCACCTACAGTGGATTTTCTATGGAATTTGGAAAGTCACATGAAGAAATTTTCCAGAAATATGCTTCTGAAATGATAGTGGCACCTACTTAAGATGAAGAAGCGTTCTTATTTATAAGATAGTCCTCTGAGCTTAATGTTTATCTGCTTATATCCTCAATCCATATATGCTTTATTCAGGAGATAAACCAGCCTTCTTTGAGAAAGGACTGCTGGATATCTGCCATAGCTCTGACACCCATAGTAAATCTGGACATCTGACTGCTCTAGATGACTTATTCACCCATGTTAATTTCAGAATATGAGCTTTCTTGGCTCCAGATTGGCCAATACTGGGCAATGGCTTGGTTTAGTCTTGATGATCTGTAATGCGGAATTTCATCCCAGGACAATTTTCCAGAGGAAGGCATATTCATTCCTTGACCTCCTGACTAGACACAGATCAAAGAAACATCATTATGTTACAAGGGTAGTTTGGATTATTTTCATCACTCATATTAAAATTTTCTTGTTTTACATGAGACTATATGGGGTTCATTTGGGATTTCTCAAAAAAGTTAAAAGTTATGCAAATCAGAGACTATTTGACAACTCTTACCCTGCAAGCACAGACTCTCACTTGTTCACTAGGAAGGTACATCAATGCAAATTCTACAAAAAGAACCATAAGAGCTCCCTGGCACATGGACTGGCACATCCCTGGCACTCTGTTCAGCCTGACAAGTGTACAAGATTTTTCAATGAGCACTGCACTTACTATTGATTGGGTTGTGACAACCATGTCCAGTCACTTCTTGAACACTTCCAAGGATGGTGACTCTACCACTTCCCTGGGCAGTCTGTTCCAGTGCTGAGCCCCATTAATGAATCTTTCTTTCCATGAAGAAATTCTTCTTGATGTCCAATGTGAACCACCCTGGAGCAGCTTAAGACTATGTTCTCTTGTTCTGTTACTTACCAGGAAGAAGAAGCCAACTCCCACCTGGCTACACCCTCCTTTCGAGTGCTTGTAGAGAGCGGTAAGGTCTTCCGAGCCTCCTTTCCTCCAGGCTTAACCACCACAGCTCCCTCAGCTGCACCTCATAAGACTTACTCTCTACACCCTTAACAATCTTTGTTGCCCTTCTTGGTCTTCCAGCACCTCAATGTCCTTCTTGCAGTGAGGGCCCAAGAATCTGAGAAGACAACTTGAGCTGTGGCCTCACCAGTACCAAGTACAAGGGGACAATCCCTGCCCTGGTCCTGCTGGTCACGCTATTGCTGATACAGGCCAGCATCCCATTGGCCTTCTTGGCCACCTGGGCACACATTGGCTCATGTTCAGCTGACTGTTGACCAACACCTCCAGGTCCTTTCCACTGGGCCTCTTTCCAGCCACTCTAGTGATATAATTGTCTTATTATTTTCAAAGGCAACAAAATGTTAATATCTGTCCTGATGTTCTCTTTTCTGTGCTTGACTTGTCAGCTTTTACCCATCCTTGAGGCTTTGTCTGCTAAACTGGCTACAAAAGTTACAGGATAACAATGCCCACTTAGCTTGCAATTAAGATGCGAAAAATAAGAATGATTAGATAATTCTTAGCACCAATTCAGATGGAAAAAGAAAAAAAAGAAGAGAAAACAAAGGAAGTGACAATCTTAAAGTATTAAAAAATACTAAAAGGTCAAGAATAAGACCTTTAGGTGAGATTCAAGAAATAAACTGAAGATCATTCTGCAACTCTGTCCTCCAAGACTCTTTAATTTGGGCTTGTCAAATTATTTTTGCCTGACACACACGCATTTTAGATATGAGTGAAAAAGAGAGTGATTTGATAAACTGGTGGCTAAGTACCTGCATGGACTAGAAGAAGAATATAGCATCCATATTCTGCTTTTATCAACACATTGATGTGCATCAAAAGACCTTATTTAAAAGGGAAATGAAACTTCAGTCCAGTCTATGCTACAGACTAAGTACAAAAAGAGGTTTGTAGTTCTATTCTCTGAGGAGAGTAAATGAATTAATGAGCTAGACTGTACAAAAGAGATTTTTCCATCTCTGTAATATTTTTTAGTGTGTCCTCTAATGGTTTTTACTCTTTATTTCTAAATTCAGTTCATGGGTTTGGGCTTTTCTTTGTTGTCATTTTTATTTTATTTTGATTTAGTTACTTAATAAAAATAGGGTTTTTTAAGTATCCAAAAGGCATAAGACTTAACATGTAGGTTCATCCAATTTCCCACTACTTTCTTAATCTAATTGAGCTCATGAATATGTGTGATCACACACATATATCTATGCATATATATACATATATGCACCTATACTTTTCAAAAGCTTACAAAACTTTGTAGGTAACTACAAATCTGTGATTAGAGAACTGCCATACAATGGCTCAGATTATTTTAGTTCTTGATTTATTCACATTCCAAGAGTTAAGCCCAACAGCTCCTTTTGTCTTTTCCACAAGAACAGAAAAATAATGAGAAAGCCCTTGGAAGAACTTAAGAGTGTACACTACATAAGAATATTTTGAATTTCAGGTATAATAGTTCAAACCACAAAAAAAAGGCAGCTAGGAAGGCCTAAGACTGATAATAATAATGAAAGGGAGGATTCATTTTATAGAAAATGTAGTATAATATTGTGAGGAAAAAAAAAGACTATCACTGGTATTTATATCTTTAATATGTTAGCAGAGATACAGGAAACAAAAAGTTAGGGAACTGATAGTCATGGAATTGTAAATATTGAGAATAACCAGGAGACTCAGAAAAAAGTGCGATCAAGTTGCTCATTAAAAGTAGGATAACAGTATACAAATTACTGCTTCAAAGAGTAGAAGAAAAGGGCATTTTTAGAGTAGTGTAAAGAGTATTAAAGAAAAAGAATACAGTTCCATTTTCTGAAAACCATTCAAGAGTTTCCCAGTTACAAAGCTGTGTCAAATGTGCAGTAGGGAAGCTTTTATTGCCTAAATCATTTAAAACAAGACTGAATAAATATACTTTGAAATTATATTGTACCAGGAGGAGGATGAACTAGTAGATTTTACCTTTTTAAGATGTCTTTATCACTTTGGTGCTTTATCCTAATTAAGTTAATTAGTTATGAAAACATTAATCAATAGGCTTTTTTCTGCCAGTTTAAAAATAGGAGCTTCCAAAACAGTTATTATAAAAATGCTATATATATAACATCCATACAATTTTTATTTTTGTTTTAATAGATGGTACTACAGTCTTATTAAGTCTTTCCTCAATTCTTTTTCTTCTTAACTGAACAAATTATTAACATTCTTTTGAGAACAGTATCAGGTCAGCATCACAATTATAAGAGTGTCTACAGGTCTTTCTGTGGATTGTGACCCCTCCTTTTTTTTCCACTTTTAATTTTTTTTTATTATTTAAAATATTAATTTTGGAAAAAAGATCAGTGTTTCTGCTGTTTCAAAGACAAGAAGTATATTTACATTACATTACATCATGCTTGTTTTTCTTTAGGGCACTAGAAAGGACATGATAGGATATATTCACATAGCTGAACTTGCCTGATAATGATAATATGAGAAATGACAAAATGTCTTTGAGAACATGAAGTAGCAGTGTGTGTACAGGGGTATAATTTTATGCAAGAATCCATTTGCATTGGAAACTAGTTTTGAGTGAAAGGAAGTTTATTAAAAATGGGGTATAGACAGATACATACTAGTGGTACTGAAATAACTGATACTGAGAAGAGAAAAAGTTGTGCAAGTCAGTTATTTAATATTTTTGGGGGTTTGAGAGGGATGTCTGAATTCCAAACAAACCAAAAAATATTATCTCTGATATATTATAAACAGACAAATTTAATGGCAAAGCACAATTAGTCCTGTACAATCTTGATGTTAATCTTCTCACTATATTTTTTTGTATAATAAAATACTTTCAGTTGGCTTCACAATATTTTTAAGGGCAATCATTTCTAGCAATGACAGTGACAACCACTACTAAGTACCATTTTTTCCCCCTGAACTAATCATGAAAATAGTTTAGCAGAATACATTTAAAGAGCTTGTCTATATGATCTTGATATTAACAAACACTGACATTTATGCCTAAAACTATTCTTATTTTTATATAATAAAGGAATTCTTTAGCTGAAATGAATAGGTTAAATTTCAATTAATCATATAGTTAAAAATGCTGCTCTGCTAAATATAAGATATAAACAAATGTCTTCTTACCCTTAATTTCTTAATTATGTTCTATTGCCACACATTTTCAGATGTCTAACAACTAAGAAATGTGTTGAGAGAAGAATTTAAGGCATTAGTTTTTGTGTTTGTTTTTTTTTTTTTGAGAATACATGTCAAATCAGATATTGACACTCCAAGAAGGGCCTTAGGCTGTTCTAAATGTTATTAATGACTCTCGCTAGGTTCAAAGATCTTTTGATGTGTCCTCCATAAGAATTAGATGCTTACCTGCTAAACCGGAGATTTGAAAACGAAGGTTTGAATCTGGAAATTGTGAAGATATTGTCAAGTGATACTTTAATCAACTTTACAGTTATTGTTTACATAAGAAAGTTTTTATGATGCTCTGTAGATAAAGGGCAATTTTTTTCTAATATTCCTAAGAAAAAAATTATTGATATGGGCAGATATAAGGGAAAAATTTTTCATTACTCCTAGTACTCACTATCTTTGCACTACTTTGACTGACAGTGATAGCAACAATAACAGTATGCTTTTCTGCAGAGGACACTCCATTTTTAGCAGATTTTGCCGAATTTCAAAAGTTAGAAGCTTCGAATCGGGGTCACAGCCAGGATTAAAATCTTAGTGCTTCAGCTACAAAGAAAATACCACATAACGATTTCAAATTGGCTTTCTTATAAAATGGTGATGCTAGAACTATAGTGGACCATCAGCAAATCAGAATTTCTCGAGTTAAAATGGTAGTTTACTTTTCATGAATCAATTTTGATCCTGAAATAAGTAGTCACCTTTCCAGGTGAACTTACTGAGAGTGACAGCCCTGGTCTATGATTAGGCGCATTGGTCAACATTCACAGTAGCAAAAATAACTGAGATGCCTAAAACAGGTGAAGTCCAGCTGCTGTTCACTTTCTCAAGCGTTAATAGCGAGAGAGATGGGAACTTTCAGCAGACATTTTGTGAGGGTGCCTGCACACTCCCTTGGCAGATAGCCAGGATAACTTAGAAATAAAAATGTGAGTGCACATGGTGTTTTATGGAGATTAAACACAGTCATAATAGTCTGGAGGGTGTTTGCACTCAAAGTGGTCTTGTTAAGGACCTAACTGCAGCCCAGACAGGGCAGCCCAACCTCACGAAGGGGTGCTGTGGGAGGGCATGTTACCCACAGTGAGATGTCACACATGACCAGCACTCAGTGCCACCTCACTTCCGAGTACAAGGGACCTTGTGGGGAGCTTTGTCACACAGAGCTGGAGGGCTCACATCTCTCACAGGAGGTGAGCAACTGGGAAACGTACTGCCAGAGAGGGGTGCCACTGACCTCTGTCTGGAGTGTAGGAAAACTAGGAGGACACAAAAATTTTGGAAGGTTTAGTTACTGAAGGGTATTTAGAAACTTGTAGTAGCTTATTAGCATTTTGTAAGTGTCTAGCATTGTGGTTTAACTGTTGTGTTACTGATATTGATCCTGAATATATAGCTCACTGACTTCTGGATAATTACGTGTCATTAATAAATCACTAAACTGCTTTGATCTCAATTTAGTTTAAACAATTTGAACTGAGCAATTTTTCCCAGCAACACAATTCAGGGCATCTAAATGTTGAAATACCTCCAAGAATTTCTGTTCCTCTCCACTAGCAATAGTTTTTGACTGCTCTAACTTAGGAACCTTGGAAAAAAGACGGAAGTATATCTGAGTTAATGCAACCAGCAACAGAATTTGAATAGGTATCTGCACTGCAGGGATTGAAGCTGCAAGACTCCATCCACATATTAAAGAAGTTATCACAACTGGAACAACAATCCCTGGGGCAAGGACATTTAAATGAGAGAAACTGGATTTTAAAATCTTACTCTGGAGAGTTGTACTGTTTCCAACAGTGAAAGATTGTTGCTAAAAGCTCTCAAACTTTTTTGATGTTTCCAAACAATGATCTGCAAAAAAGAACTACATTGTCCTACCAATACTCTGTAAGTGGCCAGGTTTTCTTGTTTTGTTTTATTCTCTTCAAGGAGTGAAGAAGAACTGGATCACCATGAAGATCTTCTGGGCTATTTTTTGCAAAGCAAGGACTACAGACAAGTGTCCACATATCATGAAAGTGCTTCTATTTGACATAGATTAAAAAAAGAAACAGAAGAATTAGGTAGGGCAGGCTATAAATAAATATATTTATATATTTATTTATAGCCTGCCCTACCAAATGTTTATTGCAGGGATGCAATAAACAAATATTTTCAATTATCTCATGCAAATTGATTAGGTCTAGTGTCAGGGCATGTAGCCAGGGAAAGAAGAGGTGCAAGGGCCTTACACAGAGGAAAAGGTCTGTTAATTATGAGGTCTGGAAAAGAATCTTTTCTTTTAGATCACTGCAAGCAAATAGCTCTTAGTGTTTCCCCTAATTATTTTTATTTTACACTTTCATAGTGCTACACAGCCATTCAAATGTAATTAAACAGCAAAGCTACTTCGTGCAATGGTCTCTCCTTTTTTTCTCTTAGACTGGCTATCAACATCTAGCGCAGGAAAACAACGGGCATGTTGCCCCAAGCTGTACCTGCTGTACGCGCAGCCAGCCCTCCTCCCCCTCTGCTGTCACTCCTGCTGAGACTAACAGCAACCATGTGTCATCCCAGCTCCTCTTAAACTCGTTGATTCTCCTGAGAAGATTCGCCTGTCTCTGCAAATCTGTTAACTGATTGTCTCCTACCATAACTAACTGACAACACTTAATACATTCTCTTACCTGTTCCTTCTTAATATTTGTGTACACTCCATGTACAATATGCACCCAGTGCAACTGGTGTCATAGCAGATGGATAGAGCAAAAATGTATATATTAGAGGAGAAAAATCACAGGATTTTTCTGTCCTTTTTTTTTTCTCTTCTAAGTAAACAAAACACTTTTTCTATTTTGTTTCTATTCAAAGCCCCTTGGTACCTAAACAAGATAAAACAATTTAAGATATAGATTTCTTTTTATTTATTAGATTTTAAAGAAGAGCAGTAGCTTTTTATTGCTCAATTTTTTCAATAACTATTACATTTCTATTTTTCCAGAAAGACTCACTTCTGTCTGCCAATCAGTGTCAACAGCCAATCTCATCAATGTAACTGGACGTTTATTTCATGAAATTAACTTATGTTCTGGTTAACATTATTGATTATGACAAGTGATACTGTAGGATTACTAACTGGGTAACTTCAAACATATGGAAAATCTCATTTCTGATTTCTCTACAATGTGGTTATCCAGGAGAGAAAGTCATAGTAGAAAATCGTGTAGAGTGTAACATTGAAATATAAAATAATAATTGCTGCTCTACTGGTACCTTGATATATAATTAAACAATACATATTTTAAGAAGTCTCATATTGCATATCCCCATGGCAGGTAACTACTTCCATGGGGACCGTTTCGTAAATGGAGGAAATTAATGGGCTAAAAGCCAAATTATCACAGGCACTGACAAAAGCAAGGGAAAAATCAGTGTGAAGGATAATACTCCAGGCTTGACTTGTTCCATTATACTTAGTCATTACAGAGAGGCTCTCAGGTCACTGAATGATTTGTTCTGCAATACCTGTAACTGTGCACAATAGGCTAAGTGAAAGGCAGTATCCATCATAACTTTAAATTGCCTCACTTTTGTCAGTTTGTGCTGTGCCTTTAACATTACTTAAGTATACTACAGGGAATATTGATATTAAAGACAGATTGTTCCTGAATTATCCAACCTAAAAGAATATAAAATAATATACCTAAAAGATAAAAAAATGCCAAGTGTGTGGTACCTAAGCTTATTATTTGAAACTGAGTGACTTAGCACATATTTCTTGCACATATTTTGCTATGTCTATTAATTTGTTTGACAGACATAAGATGCAATATTAAAGGAAGGAAGATGGTCAACGAGGAATAAGAAAAACATTGAGCAGCAAAGCATATTGGTGTTTTTTGGTTTTAGTTTGGAGGTTTTTTGCAGGGGGAGCAGGGGGCTTAATAAATTATTTTCTCCTTGTCCCATTTTTGATTTAATTAAAAAAATTATTATATAAACAACTCGGTTTTCTGTTTCAGGACTTTGATGAATGGTGATGTATGAACTGGTAGATATGTGCACATTATGTCAGTGTCATCTTCAGAGTGTGGGGAGTAGCTTTATGACTTCAACATCAAACCCACAAAATTCTTGAACTAATATGAAGCTATCATGGAGTCAGAAATTCTAAAATTAATTGTTTTTAAAAAAATCAGCATCTGAATCCAGCAAAGATACTGAATGTGCTTGTCTGATGGTAGATTCACAGTGGGTTTCATACATGGACATGAACATGGATTTGAACATAGAAGTGTGGACAGGGCCTCCAAGTACAATTTCAGGAAAGCTAGGGACTTAAGGTAGAGCTTAAACATCATAAAAAAAGAATAGATACGAGAGTAGTACTACGCCTTTTGAGTTACCTGTTCTGTTTAATAGCTTAATGTGAGTTCTATTTAATATCTTTAGCAATTATTTTGACAAAGGGATTGAATGTACCCTCAGTCATTTTTCAGGTGACACCAAGTTGGGTGGGAATGTTGATCTGCTGGAGGGCAGGAAGGCTCTGCAGGGGGATCTGGACAGGCTGGGTCAATGGGCTGAGGCCAACTAGGTGAAGCTCAACAAGGCCAGTGCTGGGTCGCAACAACCCCCTGTAATGTTATGGGCTGGGGGCTCTAGCTTTTTCAGCTAGAGTGGCTGGAAAGAGGGCCAGGAGTAAAGGACCTGGGGGATTGGTTGACACCCAGCTGGACATGAGCCAACGTGTGCCCATGTGGCCAAGAAGGCCGATGGCGTCCTGGCCTGTATCAGAAACAGCAGGCCTGGTGTGACCAGCAGGACCAGGGCAGGGATTGTCCCCCTGTACACCATAAGCACTGGCAAGGCCACATCTTGAGTGCTGTATCCAGTTCTGAGCCCCTCATTACAGGGACATTGAGGTGCTTGAGCATGTCCAGAGAAGGGCAACAAAGATGGTGAAGGTTCTAAGAGCACAAGTTTTATGAGGAACAACTGAGGGAGCTAGGATTGTTTAACCCGAAGAATATTGTCACTGTCTAAAACTACCTAAAAGGAAGTGGTGGAAAGGTAGGATATTAGGATAAATTTCTTCATGGAAATGGTTGTCATGGAACAGGCTGCCTGGGGAGAGCTTGAGTCACCATCCCTGGAAGTATTTAAACTTATGGGCATGGTTTACTGTTCTAGTGGTAGACTTGGCAGTAACAGGTTAACACTTGCACTCTATGATCTTAAAGTTGTTTTCTAACCTAAATGATTCTATAATTCTATAACCACTGAACTACATGATACCTATAAGGTGTCACACTTCCACTGGCTCTCCCATTCCAATTCAGAGAAAATTTGGATTTGAAATCATGCCAGTGTTAAGTAGGACTGTTGAGACTGAAGGTGTTGTACAAATGTGAACAGGAAGGAGCTTTACGTGTCTGCAGGCCTAGATAGCCAGCTTAAAAGGAATTTAGAAGAGCTAATTGATATTTTAATACACAGAGAATCACAGAATGTTTGTGTTGGAAAGGACTTCTCAAGGTCACTGGTCCAGCCCTCCTGCTCTAATAGAGCCACCTACAGCAGGCTATCCAGGGCTGTATCCAGAGAGTTACTGGATATGTGTAGAGATGGAGACTCCACAACCTCCCTGAGCAATTAGTGCTAGTGATCAGTCACTCTCATGTTTCATGATGTTCAAGAGGAACATCCTGTCTTATAGTTTATGCCCCTGATTCTGTCACTGGGAGTCAATGAAAAGAGCCTTTGTTTCGCCTGCTTTCTCCCAGCATGTACCCAAACTTTGGTATTAAACTTCCCTCAGTGCAGGACTTGCCACTTCCTTTCAGTGAAGTTTCACTGTATGACATTTCTGCTGGCCTCCCATATTAGATGAAAATACTGAAATGTTTTTTCCTCATACTTAACTTTGGGAAGCTAACTTCAGGCAATTCAGAAACAAGTTTAGAAAAAAAAGGAAATATCCACATCTCTTTACATAATCAATGGCAGTTCCTACTTGTCTCTAAAACGCATAGAGGAAGTTTACTCGCATCTGAATACATTGACATATAAACATGATTTACAGGTTTCTAAACCAGGGACAGTTTAGGAGCTCAGTTACATGCAGCTTACATTTTCTTTATTCCAGACTACAGCAGTCTTCAGAAGGCAGAATAAAACCAGTCAGAGAAGTAATGATGCTGCCTCATCCTTCTGAAAGAGGAAGGATCAGTCTGCAGCCCCAAAACTTTGATGGATGTAGGCCTGAGACCCTGTGTTAAAAAGGAAAAGAAAAGGTGGATTTGTGTCTGATACTAAGTCTTATAAGTTTAAAAACTTATTTCACACTGGTTTACATAAAATAATTGTCCTGAGAACAGAAAATTGAGCAAAAAAAAAAATTGGGAAAAGAACTATGGCTATTGGTTTACAAATTAAATTTTTCTAAGAAAAGGCATAATTTCCAAACTACATATTAAAGGAATTATTTTAAGGAAGAAATTAGTACTTGTAGCCTGGTTCATCAGTTCAGCTCACTATCTGGGAAAGTATTTAAGCTACAAGTGAAAATCACATAAGTAGTTAATGCAACAGTGTTTGAGTTGAGCAACAGCAATGACTGCTGAGAATTAACAGAACAGTGTGATAATATGTTTTGGGACTAATAAAACAAAGCATGACTATTCAATAGGACTCTGAACGCTAGGAAAATGTTTAGTAGATGGAGAGGATTGGCTCACAGACTGCATGTCTGCCTGATGCTCTGCAGCTCAGCAATGTAGCAGAGGTTCCAGAAGTGCTACTGATATGAGGTATGGCACAATTCCAGGCTAATATACCTGTTCATCAGTTATGCTGCATCAATATGGTTCTTCCTCCATGACACTGTACTGTGTCCTATAAATATATCTTTACAGAGAAGGGGCTAGAAAAGAAGTTGTGGCAAAAAAAAATTTCAGCAACAGGAAGGCAGCTTCAGTGTCCTGTTATGTTTTATTTTCACAGAATTCAAGAACGCATTTCCTGCTGATTTTTGCAGTTCATGGTCAGATTGCTGGAGAGCAGGTGATTCACAGAAAAAGTACTAATATTAGTGAAATATGTAGCTACATGGATTATAAAAGTTGTTTCATCCATCACAGTCAATTTTGGTTGATAAACTAAATAAGGCTGAAAAATCTGTAAAAGGTAGCACCCCTACATGTAAATTTATGAAAAGCAAATTAGCTATTTATAATTTCTGCCTCTGTGAACACTTATTATATACAGAAGTACTTCTTCAACAAGTACTTTCTTATAACTTAAACCAGGGGACATACATGAAAAACATAAACTACAAGCTTGTAGCAGTAGATATGTAATTTTAGTTTACATCTTTGCTGAGCCATGGAAGTGTAGATAGCTTGTTTTAATACCACAGAATCAATTCAGCTCTTTTTGCNTTGAATATTTTCATAATAATATTTCTTAAAAATATGTTAATGTCAGTTTCTCACTCCTTGTGCAGTCAGCCATTAAATATATTCATGTATTGCATGATAGGTTTAAGGGAAAACAAACAGTTCTATAAAGGATTATAATTTATAGACAAGCATCATAGTCCCATGAACCTTTAATGACAGGAGGTCTGCCTAGGGAAAATACATGAAAAGACTAGTGATTTGGGCATTGCTTATATAAAGCTTGATGTCTATGGCCAACACAGACCACTATAATAATCTTGAAATTAATGGGATGAGTCTCATTTAAGCAACATTGGCTAGTTGATTAACTGTAATGCATTAGCAAAATATTGCCACAATTGACTAAGTAGGCACAATAAGTGATAAAACTACAAAATCTGAGAAGAATTACCTCCAGTAGCATAACTTGAACTCAATGAATAATGGTTTAAATTTATTGGAATACAGCCCATCCCACATAAGACAGTAAACCTTCTCTTTATAAAGCATAAAATCTTTATAAAAGATTTAAAAGCATAAAATGTCTTTATAAAGCAAAAAATACTCTCTTTATAAAGCATAAAATATACATATCTGCTCATATAGTTTACCTTTTGACACTGTTACCTTTCTCTAATCAGTATAAACTGGATTGGGCACAAGACATATTAACTCAAGCAAAAAAAAATGTCCTTTGCAAATGTATATTTTTAGTGCGCTTTCTAAATATTATGTTTACCTTATAATCAGCTTTATTATGCCATCATTTTACATTGCCAGTTATAGATATTTCCATTATTCACTGGATGTCTTACAAGCATTGATGAGTTATTATCAAGACATAATACATGTGTACATTTGCTGATTTTATAGTTTTGCAATAGTCTTGTCTATGTTGTGAAAGTCCAGTTTCATGATGTGATTTCAGAAAAATATCTAAAATACCTGCACAGCTCTTTCTGGTTAAATATTTGTATGATACTTTACAACAAATAAATATTTTAAACCCAGCAATATAACCTGATGGTAAAATTAAATTGTATTTGTAGCTATATATGAATTCTAAGCTCCAAAGTATTTGTTATCAGTTGTATGTGTAAGATATTAGTGGTTTTTTTATGAGTTATCTCATAAAATATTGTAACAAAGCATGATTTCCAGTGCTACTAAGGGTTACATGCTTCTGTATGAAGCTAAGTAAAATCAGTAGAATCCAATTCTGATCTGGCCTTAGAAATTTTATTTTTTTTTGAGGGAAGAAAAAAATTACCATATATTGTAAAATTTTTCTACACTTATTAGCTTTTCCAGATCTTGCAGCCTTCTTCCATGATCTTTTTACAGAATACTGACTTTTTTTTTCTTTTTAACTAATGAACAGCATTCAAACAGGCACCTAAGTTACAAGTGATTCTTTTTTCCTTTACTGAAAACAAAGTACAACATTATATACGTTGTTTGCTGACCTCTTATTACACATAAGTCTTTATTTTCAATAATAGACACAAAGATGCAGGGAGGAATAACAAGCATATGCAGGGTACAGAGTGATATGGAAAGACCTCAGACACTGCAAAAGAGGGCAGCAGGGTGTCCACCCCATGTGCGTGACATAGATAGGGAAGTACCTTAGAGGTAATTATGGGAAGTGGATTCCCATGGGGGTTCTCTGATGGGAACCTTACAGGACAAGCATTATGGAGAAGCTCTGCTATCTTTTTTCTGGGAAATAAAAACATCTGGATACTTCTCTGAAATGCCTACACTGCACAGAGTTACATGTACAGAGAAATTAGAGGGGTTATTTTTTCTGCTTGGTTGTTTTTAGTTTGTTTAATTTGGGGGGGGGGTTAAACATTTAAGAAGGAACTAGACTACCTTTAATTGGTTAAATCAATATTTTTTCTTCTTTTACTGTGATCTTTAGATAGTGTTTGGAAGATTTTCTTGGCTTTTTTTTCTTGTTTGTTTGTTTGTATTTCTATTTTTTAAACAAAGTGAAGCTTTGACAATGGTAAAGACGGACCAGTGAGACAACTATAGTAATGACTAAGTCAAATCTGGTGTGTTTTTAGTATCTGATTTTCAGAGGCCAGGTCCTTAGGATACTGAAGAAGGCACAATACAAATAAAACATAAGAGAAGAAGGAAAATGTTTCCTTATTGGATTCAGTCAAACAACCCATGATCTTATAAGAATTTTTTCCTTTTCTGATTGAAGATGTTCATCTTAGCCTAATATTAACCTTAACTTAGATTAATAGCTATCAACCTCTAATTTGTTCACATATCAGAATATATTCTGATATTGCTGCATATCAGGTGCAATTAATCCCACCTAAAAATAGAAAACTAAACTAAAAAAATTTTGGAAGACTCCTTTTATTACAAATGGGCTCAAATCTTTTAAGCCCTGAGTAATTTCACCGATCTGGGGACATTGAACTTAGGATGAAATTAATTTCACCCTAAAAGTGCCTATTAAGTCATTTTAACTACTGCCATTAACTGCCTCTGTTAGCCAAAAATATATTAACTGTAAGTAACTGGTGTTGAGACAATTACAACATAAACTTTGAGAGTCAAAAAGTTGTATTCCAGTCCCACTTTCAGCTGGATTAATCTTGCTCATTCAGCCAAGAATGAAATTAGGGTGCCAATTTTTTGGAGCTGAGTCAAGAAATACAGGTGGCTCTCTATGCCCCAAATGAAATGTTTCAGCCTCTACACCACTTTTCAAATGCGTGTATGTTTTTCCAGGGAACTTGGAGAAGGATAAGGCTTAAATGTTGGCTTTCCCATCAGTAGGATTTCTTGTTTAATGGTGAGCTCTTCTTGCTTATATTGCCAATTTTTGATTGTTTCTAGCAAGAAGCAATGACCCCTTTGATGAATAGTTGTACCTGCCATATTCTAAGGGAAAGGGAGGATCCTCTCAAAGGGTTCTGTGTTCAAAAGCAGAACAGAGTTTTCTTTGAGTGACTATTATTTTATATAAAGACAAGCTAAAATGTGAGCAGTGCAAGTTCTGTCTTTTTGGATACATAACTCCTGAGAAACCTAGCTGGGAACTACAGAGGAAAATACAGTATGGGTCAAACTTCAAAGCACAATTGATAGACTGAATCAACCAAGTAGCCTGCCTGGATTCCTGCACTCCTTTTTTGGAGGGAAAGAATTCTTTTAGATACCCTAAAGAATGTTTTAGAACAGAAACAGATGTATATGATAATTGGCAGCATGCCTGAAAAAAAGTTACAAATAAATTTCAAGACAGAAAGATGCATTCTAGGTTTCAGAAAGAAAATTGCATTTCTGATACAATGGAAGTTCATAAGTTTTTCTTATTTAACTTTGATAAGAGCAAGCCACTGCTTTGAGAATGACTGAGGCTGGTTTGCAAAGAGGAGAAACATTGAAAGACTAAAAGCAATCTTTTTAATAGCAGAGAAGCATCAAGCCAGACTGACTTCAGGAGAAAAAATAAATTATGTCTTAAAAATTGATCCAAAATGTTCTTTCTTGGCAACTTTGCAAGAGCAGTTCATGACCCAGTAATCAGAAGGGTTAAGTGTTTCCATCTCTCCAGTGTCAGTGTACCTGTATGACAGCCTGTTCACTTGTGATTTGTTCAGTGTGAGTGGGTAAGCTCTCAGTGCTTTGATCCACCATGCTGTTATAATGAACCCATTTGACATTGGCTGAACTCCAGATGGCACATCCAACAGGCATTGCTGTTCTTCAAAGGCTCTGGAAACATTAGTTTTAACCTTTGTAAGTCCTGTACTGATGTTTGCCTCCATTTAATACATCCCCCTTTAAGGCTGTCTTCATTCTATATTAATTTGATAGCTTGTTTCATCAGTATTTAAGATCTTAGAGCGAACAGCTTCCTAATGACATATTTTCTGTTTTGGTGTGGGATGCTTGGTCTCAAAAGTCATTGTAAGCTAGCAGTACCCTGTATTTGGTATAAATGGCAAGGTTTAGGCAGTGGGAAAGGTGCTGCAGGAGTAGCCTTTATGAAACAAGGCCAGCAGCTGCCTTGTGATAGATGCAGCCAGTTTCAGATGGTTCCAACCATCTCCACGACAGACCCACCACAGGGCATAGCTGAGCCTGTCAGTAAAGCTGGTGGCAGAAAGTCAAGAAAGGGCAAAATCCTGAGAATAAAAAAGGATCAAAAAAGCCAAAACAGTGAATGATGCTCCGTGACAGCGCATATAAGACCCAGAAAGGGACATGTAAGACCCAGAAAGAGCCTGTGACTCATGGGTACCCCACACCAGAGCAGATACTTCTCCAGAAGGACTGCAGCCCCTGGAGGACTCACACTAATGCACAGGAAACAAGGAAGAAGGGAGGAACAGCAGAAGACAAAGGAATGAGAGCAAAGCATGGCAGATAGAAACTCTTGTATCCTGACCCCAACATCCTGCACCACCCAAAGGGACTGACAGTAGCCTGTGTGATAACAAGGAGAATGGATAGCAGGAAGGGGAGATGCAAAGTATCAGCAGTGAAGCTAAGCTTGTGAAGGGGGAAAGAGAGGTGTTTTGCCTAATTTTTTGTTTATCCATTTTTCCGCAATGAGGAGGAGGAGTTGTTTCCTGTTTTGTTTTGTTTGTTTTAATTATCTTAATTAATTTGGCAATAAATGTAATTCCTCCAAATTGAGCCGTTTGTCCCTGTAACACATCCAAATCATGATCTGTGTGACTTCCTACACAAATCAAAACAACTATTCCCAGCTATGCAGAGCACTCCCCCACCCCCCTATCAATGCACTTTCAGAAAAAAGGATAAAACAAATGCTGTATCCCAGTATGGTGGTGTAGTAGTTTGGCCGTGATTGGCCAATGTGTATTACTGACATTTGATAAAACCAATGAAAAGCGTGGGTACGCCTTTTACGATACACCTTTTTTAAATGCAAACCCGGGAACCGTCTCTCTCTTGGTTTCCGGCAAAGGCTCGGGTAAGAGCTCCTGCCGAACATTCTCTGCTCCCCCTCTCCCCACGTGGCCGTCGGGCCTGGGGGGGGAGGGGGAAGCAAGTCAGGCTGACCGGGAAAAAGGAAAAAAAGACCGCAGAGCCAAACTCTGAGATACGTTGCTGATATCTGGCTGATGGAATTCAAGTTTTCTTCTCCTGAGCATGGTCGGTGAGAGAATTTTCCTCAGGGCTGTCTTGGAGCCAGGAAAGATCACGCAGATCGGGCGGGGATGGCTTTTCTGAGTGGAGTT
>WAAG01027714.1:0-13325 GCA_013390105.1 Tichodroma muraria | reverse complement strand
ATGCTCTTCTGTTCTTTACAAATAAACTTTAGGGATAACCATTCTAAATTTCTCTGCTTTTTAAAGAGCTACCACAAACTTTTGCTCAGCCTTTTGGAGACCTGACTCTAAGCAGCGTCCAGCTTCTCATGATTGCTGCAAATTATTGCCCTGTATTCACTTAAATATGTGAGACATAAGAGATGAGGTGCTTGGGAGCATAAAAAACAGAGAGCGCACAAGAGCCAGAATGTACTTATTGACTACAGGCAGACCCAAGTGGAAGAAGCTGGCTTGTGGAGTACTGTAATATTAGTATTGATTTTGTTTACTTTATCAACATGAAAGGGGGAAATTGCAGCAGAGCGATGAAATGTGCTGATCATACGGAATGGGTGAGTCAACAAACACACAAACAGGGAAGCAATAGAATTCTCATGGATTTGGCTAAACTAAAATCATGGGCAGATAAGTGGCTTACGAAATTGAATTTGAGAAAGGTAAGATACTGAATCTATGGATAAAATAGCAGGAAAAGGGAACTCTATTTTCAATGGACACGGAAGCGACTGCTGAAAAGCTCTGCTTTTTAACATTTCAATGGAGAGAACTATGTGCAGTAAACTCAGGTTTCTCTAAAAAAAAGCTGCCTCCCTGCCAGCACTTCTTTTTCAGCAGTTACTGCTCTATGGTAAGACACTAGCAGGAAGAGAACTAAAAAGAATATGTGAATTTCTTCAACTTTTTTCCAACTGGGTTTTTTCCATATTAAAAAGAGGGGAAAAAAATTTAAGAACATAAAAATTAAAGGAGATTATGCTAATACCACATTAGATTAGGTACTATAAAAGTGACATTCATAATACATGTATCCACTGTGATTGCAAAAATGAAACAGAGTTGTGAAAGTAGGATGCAAAGAAGACAACAAGGAGATGTATTCTGGTTAATACCAAATACTTAGGCACTCTGAGGAACAGGGCATACATTTGGAATGCAGTGAAGAAGATTAACCACATCACTCTTACCGGCTTTACAAGAAGAACAAATCCTGAGATATTGTTGTGAATCCTGTAAACATACTGTTAAGAGGAAAAGGGAAAAATAAAATCCAAACCCTGACATCTGAGACAGGATTTACTAAGGAATGCAAAATCCCAGAGCTGTCAGGATTATATCAGCAACTTTTCTACTACTGAGAGCTTCCAAACACTGGTAACAGCACTTCGACCCCAAACTTTCTGTACCATGCCAGTAATAGTAAGAATCTGTTATTTTTGAATATTTCACTCATCAATAGTACAGTTATAACCATCACGAGATTGATTTCTGATTAACTTTCCATTGTAGCCTGTCTGCCTCCCGAGTTTTCCCTCCTTCATCTAATTCGGAAAGGTTAAAAAGGAAAAAGACCTTCCAGAATTCACTAAGAAAAAGAGAACTAACATTTCTCTGTCTGTCAAGCCAATAGCAGCAGTCAGAGCACCCACAGAAGGCAGCAATACTTGAACACATTTCCTCTCTGATACATGCCTCTCCCAGTGGAAGAGGCACCAGACAAGATCACATCCTGAAAACTCGATAGCGCAACTAAATTGACTTTTAATAGAAATAAAAAACTTATTAAGAAATGAAAGACTCCAGTAAACTACCAAACACAGAAATATTTGGGGAAGAAAGTGCTAATGAAGGCGTTGCTCTGCTCCTCAGTTATTTTGAGGAAAAGCAAAGCATTTTGTTCTCCAATGATTTCTAGGTCACACGCACACACTTTCCGTGCAAAGGCAGGTTCTGGTTTTACTTCAAACAATATAAAGCTTGTTTGGACCAAAAATACTCTATGAGAACTTTCCATTTAATAGCTAAATATTACTAGCAATGTTTCTTGTGGGTTTTTGCTGTTTGTTTTTTTTTTTCACAAGCCATTGCAGTCAAACTGATCCTAAAGTCTACAATGCCTTTGTAATGTCTTCAGCATCACCTGACAGAAAGAACCAGTGAAACTTGCCAAAAGGGCTGCTCATTTTTTTTCACACAGACAGGAGATCTTGGCAGCGTGCACACACATGGAGTATTGCAAATTTCTTTAAAATTTTGTGGATAGTAAGACTACTGCTAGAGACTGAATACTAATTGCCTGAAATTAAAGTAAAATAAAAAGCAACCCTCATAGCCGTTAATTTGACAGCTGGTCATTTCCTCAAATCTGAGAAAGAATCCTTGGGCTGAGACAGCTTTTAGAAACATAAAAAAAGCACATTCCTGTAGGAGGCAACACAGCAGCAGGGCTCCGAAGATGGAACCTGGTCTTTATTTAATAGACTGGCAGCTTCAGGAGAGAAATCCAGCACATGTGCAAATGTGCCTGCAGCTAATGAGTGCATGTGCAGCTCAGAAGGGTTACAGATCTCCACATAAAACTCTGACCTAAAGCTAACACTCGATTTAGAATCTAATGGAGGGGGGTAGTAATAATGTGTAAATAATTCATAAGAATCCTAATTGGTATTTATTTTGTGTGACAAGAGCCCACTATCTTTATGGGTGTTCACCTGGTTTTTAATCACCTTTGTGTTATAGTTGTGCATGATATCCACTGCCCAGGCCTGACACGCTACAACAATCCAGTGACTAATTCTGCAGCAGCACTTGCAGCCACGCTAACAGGACAAATATTTCCTCCAGTTACACCAGTAAAGGCATCTTACCAGCAAGAACATGGTGCACAATCCCTTAATTCTGAGATAAAATATGCCCACGTTTTTTGCACTCTGAAGTCCATTTGGTTTCCGAACTACTAATTACAGGGTTAGATATGATATAATTCAGGGGCTGTTGATCTTACTGGTTTTTCAGATTAAGATGCTTCCACAGCAGCAGTGAAGGAAAGGTACAGCAGAGTACATCTATGCACATTCCCATCCACCCCAACATTAAATAGAGAATTTACTGGTGTTATGAAGCCTACTCTCTAAGCCTCATTCTGTGGATATATTGTAACCTGTCAGTGTATTTTTTTAGCCCATATTTAGCTTTTTCTTAGCCTTTCAGAAGAAACAGAAGCGGTAGTTTAATGCCAACTAAAGTTACAATGTTGAAGCAGCTCAGGGAGAGGTAAAGCCAAAAAAAAGCAGGCAAACCTAGACCTTGACTATATCACTTCATCAAGTAAGTCTCTTCACTGGTCTCTGGTGTTGACCATCTGTTTTCAGAAGCAGCACTTCCATGCAAATAAAATTTCACTCAGAGTGTATAACTAATACACATCACCAGCTTTGCCTCCAGTCTAAAGTCACATCTAAACAGAATGGGAAGTGGTATTAGAAAAAGAGTTAAGATATAAATATATTCTTCTCCCAAATGCAGTCACATGTGTTAATACAGTAATTTTTGTGTGTCCACAATGCCCCAATCCTGCTCAAAGACCCCTGCAGATAACTAAATCCGTAAGTATCTCCAACACACTTGCCTGAAGTTATGCGTGTGCCCAACAGTTTGTAAGAGTTGGGCCTGAACAACAAATTCCTTATGCCTCTGTGATTGGGCATGGAACTGTTTCATCCTCAGACATCAACACAACGCAGCCACTCCGGCGAGAGAGTGCCCGACCTGACGATACTGCAGGGACAATTGCAGGTAGGGTGATTAAAATTACTCAGACGGAATGAGTTTGAAAATATGAAGCTTATAAATTATATAGTCTTGCCAGTGCCACGGGGACGGGCTACGCAGCAGCTTTCATGCACCTGCTCTCAGTTTCACACGGACGCGGCTGGGAGGCAAAAGTTGGAATCTTGGCATCGGGCAGAGGAGAAAGCAGAGGTGCGGACTTCCTGCCAGCACCTTGATAATGAGGGCACAGAAGGAACCACGACCGTGGGAATTATCAAGCCAAAAGAAATGCTTTTAGCTACACTGTGAATTGCATCAAAATTAAAAGGATAATTCCGTCATCTGACTGCCGGCGGACGAGAAGCAAAGAACGGGGCTGCCATCTACTGACACCGGTCGCGTCTCAGCCACGAGGAAGCAGCAGGGACACGCATTTCTGGTACCTCCAGCAGGACTTGGCTCTTGGCTCATTGCCTGCCGGGGGAACCATGCCAAAAAGCCCGCACTGGGCCGCACCACCCAGGCACGTTCTGCCTGCGGCAGCGATATTAAAATGCATCGAGGAGTGGAAAGACTCTGATCCTCCCTGAGGCGCGCTGCGGAGGTAGCAGGGGCAAGCTGCAGCTCTGACAGAGAACCAAAAGCAAAGCTGCACACCAAATGTCTGCTGGCATCTGCAAAACTTGAGGCAGGTTCTAGCCAGCCAGCTAGCACACAAATCCAGCGAAACAAAAGTGCATTAATCAGCCTGAAGGCTATATTTCTCTCAGGAAAACCAGCACCTTTTAATATACACTCGTGCTGTGTATTCTTATGCCATCTTATTAATCTTATGCATCTCCACATAAGTTGGTGAAGCCTTCAACTCACTGTTTTCTAGAAATTATGAATAAATTCTAAGGCATGTTAACTTAAGGGTACTATAAATTCACTGGCTATTTTGGCCCAAAAAAATTTCACGCCAAGAAAATCAAGTGCGCACATTTTCTTCTGGTATTCCCTAGGTCTTCCCTAAATCATAAAATCATTTATGGCTAAAATTGGGCTGTCCAACTGTTCTATTAATTCCTCATCCTCATTACATACTAAAACATCCATTCAGCATTTTTTTTCCTCTACTAATGTAACAGAAAGTCATCTGCTCAATGAAATTTACTGCTTGCTATTTTTTTCCCTGTGTATAAAAGAAATTGTTGTGCATTTTGTATTAGGTCTTTATTATCTAGTAATGATGGCTTGCTAATTAAATTGGGGTTTAATGGCATAGTTAAATTCTAATTTATGTTTCTGGAGCTTTGTTTAATTCATTTTGTTAAAATGTAATCACTTTCTCACTATTATCTGATATTACAAAGGAATAAAAAAAAGAGTATCAACTCCTCATATTCAGCTGATTTTCTTTTATTAAATCTTGTTACTTACTGCATTTCCCTGAGAAACTTTTTTAACCACTCTAAGCTGATTTGAGGGCAGGAGGCAGGGGCACAAGCTGCAATTTCTTTGGATTCAGCTCCTTGAAGGAGTCAACCAGAGCACTTAGTGCAGCTCACTGGGACCCCACTGCACACACTGCTTGTACACACAGTGTCCTTTGAGGCTGGACTCACAACTGACTGACTGATTCTTTTTTTGCTACAGTTATGCATGAGAACAGACAAGTAAAGAAAACAGAACAGCACTTTACCCTTTCCTTCTTGGGCTGTGCAAAAGTGCCCCCAAGCGAGTCTGTTTCTAGAAACTTTCATGGGAGCCCCTTTGGGGGACTGAAATGAGATTTTAGGAGTGACTGCACCTCCAGGTCTGCCTCAGAGTGATGCTCCTCCCTGTATTCTCACCAGAGCCTGTTCTGCCCTTAAATCTTTGCTGTTGTGATAGCAGCTTTTTTACAGGCAATCCAGCAGAAGGTGAAAAGGAAAGTACTTATTCCATGCATTGTGTAAGACACAGTCAAACTAGAAGGACTCTGGAGAAAACTGAGTTCTACAGAAGATTTCATCCAGTAATTCATGTAGTCCTACAGCATATCTTGAGAAAGACGTTTTATTGTGTTACTAAGAAAAACACTAAAGAAAAAAAAAACCTTTTGAAAGTTATACACTAAATATCTGGTAAAAAATAGATCCTACACTTCCAACATTTGAATTTCGAGTTAGTAAGGCTGTCCTTAGCCTGGTCACACCAACTTTTACTTTTCAGTCTATTCAGAAAGATGGCTCTCTTTAATTGCAAACCAATCATTAAATACATGTAAGCCAAGTGAAAAGGCACAGCTATTTAAACTACCATTACCACAAAACGAGAACTATTGCATATAAATAATCCTGCTCCACTACAAAAAGAGTCAAAACCTTTTTGATTTACAAATTTTGGTATAGTTTAATTTCAGTTTCAATATCTTCATTTTTAGAAGTGACCCCAGAGAGTACATCAAACTGGATTAACCCTCTGCAATCTGCTGATCCTCAGAAGTCATTAAAAGCACTTTCTGGATGCATGAGATATAAGAAAATGCCCTGAAATTAATTACAGGCCTATATCCAGTCTAAGGACAGCTGCAACACATGCACTGTTTACTGATGTTACAACAACAGCTTCTGTGGTTTAGGACTCATAAGAGTAAATTCAGTTTTGTACGACACTAAAAAAAAGCCAAATTATCATTTTTGGTACAGACATGCACTACAGAAGACTTAAGGTTTTTATCCTACTCTTGAGTTATTATTAAAGCTGTTAACATGGGAAGAATTTGCATTTTTTAAAACTGCATGTCATTCATTCATCTCTAAAATTATCCAAATCCCTATCTCAGGGACTGCCTTTAACAATACTATCAATATATGAAAGCTTATCAATGATTCTTTGGTAGCATTATTTTCAAAGTTAAAATTCTCCCAGGAGGAAGAAAATAGGACTTTGAATAGGACTTTGTAATTCTATGAATATGTTTTCAACATAAGAGTAAAATACCTTTGCCTAATATATATTTTTATATTTTTAATTTAATTTTAAAACTAATTCAACTACATATTTTTAATATATACCAAATGCATTTTTACGATGTAGGAGACATTAATTTGTTTTGTTTTGACAGTTTTAACTTACTTCTAATAGTCACTGTCATTTTCCAGTTGCTCACTATGCAGAGAGCATGCAACACAACAAACTCTTCATTTACTTTTGTGATAGATGCCAAAATGACTTGGGATTAAATAAACCCAAATTTCTTCTAGTGCACGGAGGAAAATTAAGCCCAGAACCACAACTGAAGTCAATAAATGAAAGTTTTAGAGAAGAAAAGGGGAAAATATTTTCAGTATTTTAAATACATGGATTTATCTTAGATTTTCTAATAAGAATTTCTTCCCTCCAAAATTCTCATGGTCCAATTATGTTACTGGAAGCAGCACAGTGTTAAGGTCTTGTGCTGCTGCATCCAAACAGAAATGCTATTATTTTAATCTTAGTCACATCTACTCTGTAGCTGAAGTGGTCTTCATATTCTGGACTTTAACCTATGCCTTTTAAATATGAATAGTTTGCTCAAAAAATGTAGAAACTAAATCTAAAAATGTGAATTTTCTAATTAAAATCTCCCAGACTACTGCAGTGATGTGGTTTGAAATTATCATACCATTAATATCTGAATACTTTTATTTTCTCAGCTCTTCCTGTAAATCATTCCTTTAGAGAGAAGAGATTTATTGTCATGCAATAAATGTGCACTACACACAATAAATGTGCACTGCTTTTGCATTACAAAGGCTGGATTTATGAAGAAAACTTCGTAAAAAGCAACAAATAACTTTTCTAAACTTCAGAAAAGCATGTTTTAATATCACATATTATGGCTGGTATCCTGGATTCTATACTTTTGTACTTCAGAGGGTAAATTTACAGGGAGATTTCTCCATTGGGCACTGTTGAAACTCAGCCATTACACCTTCCCTAACCTAATGTAGGTATTGAGTGCACTGCAGCACGGACTTCTCCAGCCATGGAGTATGTCTGGCAAAATAAGAAGCTCTCTGTCAGGGCTGAAGTGGAACTCCACATGGGGAAATAGAAGACCACAAAAGAGAGTTTCTTCTGAGCTCTTTTTTTTTCAATGGCAGTTACTCACGATGCTTCATGAAACTGAAACGCCACCGTAAATTAAATCCTGGAGGGAGAGAGTAAAAGGCAAGGGAAGCAGTCAGGGGCACAAGACAAAGATACCAAATCCATTTCAGCTCCACCTGCATGGAATGGAAACAGATAGGGGCTTATGTGGCATATATGTTTACACGACAGCACTGAAAATTTAGGGGTTTATAAATTAACTGTGATTTGAAGCCCGAACAGACACGTCAAGGTAATAAAATCCATCCAACTGAACCCAAGTAAGCATACCAAAAAAAAAAAAAAAGCGATAAGACAAAAAGCAATTAAGAAGAATTAAACAGGAAAGTTACTCTTAAATGTCATTCAGAGCTGTTACAAGGTAGTCCTTTTCTACAGTCACCTGTTCTTTTGAGCAATGAGGGAAAGCAAAATGCTGCATTTTCCAAATGTCTAACTACAACTGTTCACAAAGCTGATTACAAATTAATATCAGAAGCTCCAGTTTCCTGAAAAATAGAAAATTCATGGACAAGAATGTGATCATAATGTGTGGTGTTAATATGTTATGGGCTGCACTACCAATATATCACGTCTTGCAGAAATCCTACAGAATCAGACCTAGAACCAAGCAGCTATAGGAAGGAAGATCATTTCCACTACAAGCTGAGTCTACAAGGGACAAAAAGAAAAAAAAAGCTAGAGGAAACACAATATGTGAGCATACAATCAGAAGCAGAAAAAAGAATAATTTATATTGAGGCTCTACTTAGAAATTTTTTTTCAACTAAAAAAGGGCACATACCTTGGCTTCTGTCAAAGGGTTATAAATAGTATATGCGTTATCTCAAGCAAAAAATCACACAAACATGACAACAGCAAATGACATCATAAAATCCAATGCAAGGTTGGTCGCCTCATCATTTTCAGGTTGGCCTAGAAGAAGAATCAGAATTTTAAGACCCAAATCTTACTCAAGTCCCTCCCTCTCCGTTTTCCTCCACACACAAAACTCAGGGGAAATCTGCTTCCGTACTAAGGTCTTTGGTAGCATCAAACATTACAATGACATTATTATATGGTTTTAAATAACGCTGAGGATAATTTCTAAGCCTCTGCATATAATATAATAATATGTAACAAGTCACTGCCTTTTTTATCCATTCCATGCTCTGCTATAGAAACTAAAACTCTTTCCACACAAAAAAAGCCCTCATAGCATATGCAATCAGGCAGTCAAGGATTTTTCAAAAACTGAATTACCATAGTAAAAAAATAAAAAAATAAGGAATGATTTTGAAAATGGATGATACTACTCTTCTAAATCATATTAACAACTAATAAGTGTCAAGGGCCTGCTATAACTTGGTACCAAAAGAGCATTATATACAATCGCCTTTGACTAATGGTTATTTTATGCTAAAGGATAACTTCTAATTCTGCTGCAAGAAGTACATACTTGCCATGCACTGCAGACATTAGGAGTGTTGGTTAAGATGTATGAATGGAAACCATCCAGGGGGAAAAAAAAATCATATAAACTTAAGTAAATCCACACTGGACATTGGAAGTAAAACTGTGAAGTTTCAGGAGTAACCAGTAGAACTCAGAGCTAAAGAAAAATAAATTTTGAGTATTACCAGATTTTTTTGTGTGTCAGTAGTAAGAGATAGTATTTATAGGGACGTGTCAGCTGAATCTATCACTATGTAAAATGAATCCTAGGAGGGAGTCAGGAAGAATTTTCTCAAAATAGCATCCTAGTTTGTTAAACACAGTATGGCATGACCCCATTCTCATGCAGCCCAGTAAAAAACAGATTCTAGTAGCAGTGGGAGGTATATGGAGTATGAGATTTCCAGTTTTTCTATGAGATTTAGGATAAAAAGAAATTGGCTTTGGTTACACTTTAAAAGGGCAAAGCCCATCTTATTTATTTCCATGCTCCCCCAGCCTCTGCAGTTTTTCAAGTCATACAAACACTATCTAAAAGGACAGTACTTCCCTCATGAAATATGGGAAACACAGAAGCTTCTTCTTCACCCCAAGCACAGTCACTGGGATTCAACAGGACAAGTCCTGAAAACATGGCTTTGAATAAAACATTACAAGTAAATAAGGGTGCAGTCAGAGGCTGTGTCTATTAAAAGTATATACTTAATCTCCATCCCAGTAGAACCCCAGGATAAAACATGTCTCTGCACCATCCCTTTTGCATTCCCTATTCTTGACATCTCCATTCCCTATTCCTCCTTGGGAATTTCCTTAGGAATTTCCTCCCTCGTTGTTTGGAATTTAAATGTTATTTATTAGCACGCCTGCTTTTACCTGCTCTTGTTGTGGCACTGTCCTTGCAGGGCTCCAGGTCCTGCAGAAGGGCATGCTGAGGACTTTGCCATTGAAAGGAGGCAGCAGGATGCCCTGCACAGATGTGGTCAGGGCCAGAGAGCTGTGGCAAGCATGGGCTACTCTTCCCAAGACTAGGAGTGCCAGAAGCTCTGAAAGAGGAGCACAAATTTTAGTAAAATAAAAAAAAAAATAATTATGCTAGGCTTTCAAAATGGCATATTAGGATGGACAGACTCAGGGTGGGCTGGTAAATCTTTTTCCATCCTTAGCTCTGCCCTCAGCCCCATGGTCAGGCCAAAATAAGCAAGAAATCTGTGAGACTCTTTTTCCAGTCATCCCTCTGGTCTCCTAGGGAAAACCTGTTTCTTTCTGTCTCTTCATCCCAGGCTGCCCACCGGCCTCTGCACATAAATCCTCAACATTTTATCCTCCTTCAGTAACTTGCATACGGCTTCATATTTATCAATAATCAATCCCTCAAGGAAGGAACATTACCATTTTTCCTCCTTTGTCTGTAAGGGACAACACAATTCCTGTGTTACAAAAAACAACAGTAATGTCCTGATTGCATTAGTTTGCCACTATTTGCCTAGAATAGAATCAGCCCCTCGAAAAAATGTTATTTTTCGAGGATGGAAAGAACAGATTGAGATTTAACCGTATTTGATATTGGCCTGCATCGCCGATAACAACATTTCAGAAAACTCTGGATTCAATCTGGGCTAAGGCAATGCTCCCACAGTTGAAGCTTCTCTTGCATAATTCAGAATTTCCTGGGTATAAGATTTACAGATAAAAAGTTTCTTCCTTGCATAAATACTACAGCAATCACTGGTCCCTCAATGTCTATTTTTCCAATTTGCTTTTTTTTTTCCTCACTCAGGCCATGTCTTGCCTGGATAGGTGAAAGAGACCACATTATTATCATCTCCATCAAAGATGCAAAAATCTGCTGCAAAGCTAAAATGCCTTACCTCTCCTGTCTGCTGAGTTTCACAGTTGCTAATGACTTACACAGAAGCAGGTGCTGTTCCAAAGCCATGGGAAAGCACCGAGTTTGCCATATGACAGTAATGCGAAGGCCATAATGCAAAGCTGTTCAAGAGAGGGGAAGATGGGAAATTAAACACCTGTAATTAATTTCCTTCACAGAACATCCTCTGGCGACATCTGCACAAACCTCCCTGAGTCAGAAATCCATTTGTGATGCTTTGCAATTGGTTCAAAAAACAGTTTTGCTCTGCAGAATGACACTGGCAAGAGCGATTAAATGAAGATGAATGCAAGGTCTTGCTGAGCATCCTCTGCTGGGGGTCAGCCCAGCCACTGTATTTGGGAACTTCAGGGAGTTCTTGTATTTATTTTCTTTTCCTTGTTTTCCTCGCCAATTTTTAAATTGTTCTGTTTGACTTGCTTCCCCTTTCCTCAAGACTGATGTTATCTGTATGAAAATAATAATAATATATTCATTTATTCATTTCTGAATGCTTCTAGAGCCATATCCCAGAATGTTAAATAATGCTGTAATAGAGATGAGGACAAAACAGGGGGTTTTTGACATCCAATATATAGTAAGAGCTGCCAGCCTGAAATAAGTGAAGAAATGTACCATGCATGTATTTTTCAAATATCTAATATAACTGCATAACAGAGAATTAGAATTAGGTGTTTTTCTGTGACTCTTATCTACTACACATTTACAGAGGAGGAATGCAGTTTGGATCATTCATCTCCTCTGCAGCTATTATCCTGCAGAGAGTTTCCAGAAGAGGAACTAAGCACAAGTGACCAGGTAGGACCATTTAACCAGACCCATTCATGGTAAAACACTGAAATTACACTTTCAGGGTGCACCTAATTTGGCATCCAGATTAAAATGCTGTATAATTTAATAATTAAACATCAAAATCAACAACATCATTGAAATCCTTCTTCATACAGCTATGGGTGAAAAACAGCAACAAGCCTAATGTACTTGCCTGCAGCACAAATCACTGGAAGAACAAATCCCCAGCTTGGATGACAAAAAATATTAAACTGGCAGACTAACCAAAGGAGGTTTCAACAACCTGCTTGGCCATCTTATTAAATATATTTCACTGTCACAAGGAGGTTTTATAATAAAAGTGTTCAGCAACATTGGTAGCATATATTAAGTGGTCACAGTAACCTTCCTTGATCTTCTGTCTTCTCATTTTTCTAATACAACCTAACACACAATTTGCCTATTTTTACCGAAGCTGAGTTCAATAAGATCATGTTTTCAACATTTTTTCCACAATAATCCCTAAGCCTTTTTCTTGATCAGTGTGCTGGATGATTGTTCCACTTAGCAGGTATTCCCCGGATTATTTAGTTTCTTCTACTTTTAATAAGCTTACATTTCTGTACATTGAACTCTATCTGTCTGATGTTAGCCTAGTCTCAAGAGAAACACTTCGTTCTAATATTGATTGCACTATGCATTATTTGTTTTGTCTTTAATCCTGGCATATGGAATCCTGGAGGCTTTGTTTTCAATATTCTAGTTCAAGTCAGCTTGAGTGATGTCAAGAGAACCGGCTCATCCAGTTCAGAAAATAAATAAATGCTTTTGGAAAAGATTTTTGCTCGTATATGAATTTAAGTGTTCCTCCGTAATTAAAAAAATGAAGTTCATGTTTCTTGTAGCATAACTATAGATTACATATTGCCATAAACAACCTGCATAATTATAACACCAACAGTCAGAAAAACATTACCTTGGATCCAGCTCTCACTTAGGAAGGAAGGAACGTGCATTAGACAGACCTGCTTTGAAGTCCTTTCCAATCTGTGCTCTGAGATGCTAAAGCCTTGGAAACACATGCACTTACACATGCCAGTAGCCCTCCTAAAGAAAAATGCAAAATAATCCTGGAGGTGAGATATGGAACATGAGATATTTTTGTGTCTGAAATCTAGAAGATTTATTTTCCATCAACATAACTGCATAAAGACATTTTAAAACACCGTGAATTTCAAAGGTTTGTAAAACACGTATATTATTGTGGTGGTGCATTACAGGTACCTTGCAGTGACTCTTAGTGTACATACACATGTGCATTTGCTATGGCAAACATGGGAGAAAAGCTGCTCTCTCAGATGTTTAAGTTCTTTAGATATCTAAGGAAGTTAGGCCTGCAAGTAAGTTTGAGCTGAGCTAAATGCTGTTAAGTGTTGTTCCTCGATTAAATTGTTAAATTACAACTTAAGTACTGTTGAGTGCTGTTAAGCCTACTGTCAGGCCATGTTCCTTTTTATCCTTG
>WAAG01027713.1:0-22880 GCA_013390105.1 Tichodroma muraria | reverse complement strand
GCAAATTTCCCTCCTAGGAAAACGTGCAGGTTTTGGAAGACAGCACCCGACAGAAAGGACTGTGTCTTTTGGCTCTCACTTCCAAATGAATTTGTAAGCTTGAGAAAAAAATGCCTTCAGGAGGTTTAAAAATAGTTCTCATAGCTGGAATTTTTCTATCATATTCTACATAAGCTTATCCACTTTTGCTCCCCTGTTAAAAACTGCGATGGGAGAGAAATAGCAGGAGCAGCAAGTGTTATCTGATAACTATTTAATGTGATAGCATTACTACCTAACAGAATTTGAAAATGGTGCCTGGGAAAAATCCTAATTCTTAAAGCTTCACGTTCTGGCAAACAGTTTGCTAGAGATTAGCACTGTAGTTATGATTAAAGTACAATCTGCATTATTCCACAATTTTTCCTTTCACATAGCACATTATGCTAATCACGCTGTATTCCATTTTTCAATAAAAGGTCAACAGTGCACTGTTTGTGCAGAATGTGCAATTTAAACTTCATGTCTGTCATTAGAGATAATCTAGGTTTGCTGTATCAAGTGAGGTTGTCATAGAAACTAGACCTGAGATCTCTGTTTACAGCCTTTGGAGAATAAACACTTTGCATTTATTTCACTGAAAAATAGGAGAACAATTAAATAAGGTTTGAAAACAAAACCATAATGGCCCAGAGAGAGATGTCATTCATCAAAAATCAATATATGTTATGCAGCTGGTAAACTCCAAGCGTTCAAGCAGTTGACTGACAGCAATAGGGAAATATTTCCCGGGGGGTGGAGGATAAGGGAGTAACTGATAGTGTATACTAATGCCTGGAGCAGAATTAATTTAAATTTGCTAATAAATTTTGTTCCAGGAATTACAACACTGAAGAATATTTGTTTAAATTTTTGCCTTATGTCAGGTAAGACTTTTTGTGTTGACTGTTTGGATCTTTTAATAGCACTGGGAAATATTTTACTTTTTATTTTTCTGTAACATTCTGTGTCTTCCTATTGTAGCTGAACTTTTCGTTGTGGATTATAACGAGGTTCGCAGGCATCCTAAAAATATCTCTGGTGTCTGCAGCTTCATTAGTGAGCAAGAGGGTTACAGCCTCCAGCTGAGCATAGAGGTTTCAGCTTGCTCTTTCTGTGAGGTGTTACTAACTTGGAGAGCTCATCTTTGTCAGGCAAGGGTATTTAGTAATGTTTCGGGAAAGGATAAGAGAACTACTTGGACAAAGATGGTTTCTGTGGTTATTGCACAGCAAAATCACCAGGACTCTCAGTCTTTTTTTCCTCAGGGCATAATCATATTACCAGCTGGGTGTTTATGTAGGGGATTTGTCAATGGCATAGCATTACTCTGCTGACGAGGTGAATTATGCGGATTGTGTGTCTTCTGCAGCATCTGAATACTGCCTGATGTCACAGGACAGGGTCTCTTACAAGCAAGAATGCACTGTTTGTCTACAACACCCTCACTCACAAAACTGCACCTGAAAACAGGTGGGCTGCTGCCAGCTTCTGAGGGGAAAGTGAAACACCAAATTTAACTGGATGTTGAAGTGACACAGAAGCGAGCAGAACTCATGGCTAAGGCAAGCTGAATGAAAAGCTTTTGATATTTTGCTTATGTGTCAAAGTAAGGACTTTTCTCCCAGCAGACAGGGCAACTGAGTTTTTCCAAGTGAGAGGTATCCACATGCTCTGCTTTCCAGGGTCTAAAACAAGACAACAAAGCCTGATGTTTCCTGCTGGTGGAAGATGTGCACAGCTCTGTTTGATGCAAAGCATTTCTCTTAATTTCTTCTAACAGTGAATGCAGTCTGTTAGTCTCCAAGGGTTGTCCCTGATATCTCATTTTCCTAGGAAAGAAGGGGACATCTCTGCTAAGGGCTGCCTGCATTGTGTTATGCCACCGGTGAATTTGGTCTTTCAGGTCTGTACAGAGCCCCATATTCAAACCTTAAAAGAGGAACTGCACTACTACAGGCTGATAATCTTGTATTTGCAGATCTGCAAGTCCTCGGTTTTTCATGAATGCTCAAACCAACACAAAGTAATTTTGTAAATTCAACTTCTCTACCTTTCCAGAGCAGGAAATCTTCCCATGCCTGATGTATTTGCTCAGCACCACACACTTTCCTTCTAATTATCTGCTCTATTTGTATTTCTTGACCTCACATGCATCAGTAACACGGTAGGTCTGTGAATAAAGTCCTGGCTTGTTGAACTGCCATTCAGACAATTTTTGTGATACAATATAAAGCAATACAGTATTAGGAGGAAGAGAGACCTTGAAAAGCACTTTGTGTTATGCCTGTGCTGATGTTGAGACTCACAGCCCTGCCTTTGGGTGACTGGCACTGCATTGGCTGAAACACTGAGAAAATCATTACCCGTAATAAGTTGTTTATCCTGGTCTTAAGCTTCCCTCAGAGCTGTTCCTGCCCCTGTGCTGCATTAGCACTGGGCCCCAAGTCTACAGACACCTTCAAACAGAGAAGCTAAAGCTGTGCTGGGGCTCACAGACAGCATCTACACTTGACTGGACAACCTCAAAGGCCTGGGAAAACCCTGGGGACATCTGCCAGTGTGTCTGCTGGCCTGGAGCTCGAGCCATGGCAGGGATCAGTGTGCCTGGATGTGGGAGGGATGGGATCTGCCTGCCCCTCTGAGTGTGTCAGGTTAGCACAGACTCTGCCTGCAACACCTTAATTTCAGCACATCACAAAAGCTTAGGTCGGTGGGTACGTCACAGATCTGAGTTGGCAGCTGTCTGAAAGGAATTGCATTGCAGATCCAAAGGAATTGTCCTTTTCTTCAGCCTGGCTTCATCCCACAGCTGATTTTCTCCCCTGCTCCCCCCAGGAAGAACACCTCATCTCTGGCTTTGGCCCTGGTTTTATTGGCTGCATTTCCCTGTGCCTGTGAGTGTAACCACGCTGGGAGGTGGGGAGGGAAATAAATGCTGGGCTGTACCCTGGGAGAGAGAGGAATGGTTAATGACTCAGTGGCCCATTTGTGAGTGCTTTGCTGAGGCCAGGTTTGCACCCCTGAGGGGCAGGAGGTGAGGTTTTGGGTGTGGTGGCGATGCCTGTAGGACACGGGGTGAACACCCACCCCAGGCAGCAACGAGGGGGGCTTTGAGCTGGATAAGGAGTTTTTTATCATGGCAGTTGTCCTCTGCTACACCTGCCCGGGGAAGGTCACATTCACACCTCAGCCTGAGGGTGTTCATCCCTCCTGATGGGGCAGAACTGGCTCAGCTGAGCTGTCATGTTTTGGAAGGGGTCATAAGTCATCAAAGACCCTCGAAGCACCCCCAGATTCATTTCTGGGGCTTTCCACCAGAGGACTGAAAGCTCCTTCCCCCAGGGGAGGTGCCTGGGAGTTTCCACCCGAATCTGTTGCACGATGTGATGTTATCCTTCCAGCTGGAGAGACAACTGATGAGTGAGAAGGAGCATTCTTCTGTTCCTAGATTTCTCTTTTTGTCTATATGACGAAAATATGTTTGATTTAAAAATCCTCAGTTTGGCAGGTAGTTGAAAGCTGTTCTGTCCAAAGTCTTACTAGGTAGGACTCATTTTTTGATCTATGCTGTGCTACATTTTCTGACTAGGCAGGAATCTCTGCCTTTTATAAGAGATTGAATGAATATCGGAGTGTATCACAAACAATTTTCTATTTAGAGAGGGAATTATTTCCCTTCAAGTGTCTTCTCATTTGGGTTTTTCTTGTGCATATCTAGTCAGGTTCTCAGGTAGATGATTTGCCTTATAATTCTCTGCATTGATTAGAGTTCCTTCAAGCTCAGCATGGATTTTTCCATTTCCAGTTCCAGGCTGCTTCTCACTTTTATCCATGAATTTCTTCTCTCTAGCCCATTGCATTTATAAGCTACTGCCACCTCTATTATTCCCCAGTTTGCAAGCTCCATGCATCTTGTTCTCCATGATCCTTTCATGGGAAATACCTGCCATGGCTGATGTAGGAGGGAGTAGAGTGGGAAGAGCAGTGATTGCTCAGGTTGTACTGGTTTTGCTAAGTGATGGAGCCAGTGTCTCTTTTTAGGAGGCAGTTTTCCCTGCACTTGGCTTGTGCTGGGCTGAAGTGCGTGAAGTGAATTGTAGACATAGATTTTGTTGATGTGGCAGTTAAGAAGTCTGAGGCAGTTTTGGCAGTTATCAGTGTGTGTTTTTTTTAAATTTGAAGCAAGCCTCTTCTCACAGAATGGATGAAAAATTGCATTCTGTTGTAACTCTTTCCTTTCCATGTTTCTCCAGGCCTTTTGAATGAGCTCTGCTTGACGGACTTTATGGCCTTATCCACTTGGTGGGAGCATTTTGGTGTGGAGGGTGATGATAACAATGTCCCAAACCTTGCACGAGGACCCTGAAGGGCAGCCTGAACCTCGACACTGTGTGGGCAGTGCCGGGTGTCAGGATTTGCCCTGCTGCTGCTGCTTCAGACCACGGACAAACAGGGAAAGATTGATGCAGCGATTGAATCAACGTTTCTCGAAAAGCTCTCACTGAAAACACAGCGCAACCTTTGTGATGGACACGGTCTGGGTCTCCCCAGGCTCCTGGGCTATGAAAGTCAGGGCTGTCACTGTGGTGGCCTGATAGCAAAGCTTAATTACCCTCAGAGCTCAAACATTTCCAAAAGGCTGTGATGCCCACAAAGATGGGATGATTATAGAGGCTCCTCTGTGAGGCTAATCTCTAGAGATCGTGGGTTTGCACGTGGTGATGAGTGATTTGTCATGTTCACCGTGCCTATTTCACTGTGACCTCCTCTCCCTCTGTTTGGCCTTGACCCCTACAGTGTGTGATGGGGAGGGACAGCTTCCTCCAAGCCACCTGGTACCTGCTCCTGCCTCCACCCCAGGTGCTACAGGAATAATAAAAAAATCCCCATTCAGTGCCTGCTGACTACTTCCTCCAGTTCTTGGGCTTTTCATTCAATTGCTCCCAAGAATTATTATTAAAAAAACATTATGTTTGCATAATGTTTTACAATAATTTTGTGAAGGAACCGACTGCACATGGCACATGCTGAAGATGATTTTGAAGGGATCTGAAACAGAAAGTAAAGTGGCAGTTGCATATTATGACTAGAATGTACCATGTAAAAATGGGAAAACTTAGTCCTGATTTTTTTTTTTTTTTTTAAGAAGATGTCTCTACAAATTCTGATTTGGAAGGACTGGGATATGATATTACAGCTTACTGCTGCCTTCCTCACACTGAAAGATTTTTGTTTCAATTTATGATTGTCTCTGAATTTTTATTTTCAGTTTTAAATAAAGAAATCATCCATGGGGAGAGTTTTAGTCTGTCAATAGTGCTATTTTCCAAGATGAAATAATTCAGGACAGTCAGTGCTTGGCAAAACTGGCATCTATGAGCTAGGGAGACAAGAGGGAGCTCATATGTGACTCCAGAGCTCAGCAGTTAAATGGTTTTGTCTCCGGCTTGGGCCAGCAGATTTTGTCCAGCCACTGCAGGGGGAAAGCAGTGGGGGAGGAGAGGGCAGAGGCTGGTGCTAATGTTTTTAATTTCTCATTTACTATCAGGCAGCACCATATGGAGCAGAACGGAGCATTTAGAGGAAAGAGGGATGGATGCCATTTTTATTCCTTGAGCTTCTTGTCAGAAGAAAAGGAAAGTGAATTCTCTGCAGGTAGCTTGAGCCTTGCCAGAAAAGTGTTTTTTCTGATTGCTAAAGCTGGTGAGGACATTTTATTTAATCAATTGTGTGGGCTTTTGGGTCTTTTTTTTTTTTTTTTCTTTTTTTTGTTCTTCATAGGATGAGTATGATTGACTTGTGCCTCTCTAATATTTTCATAATGTCAGTGCATTATTTTCTTGCAGCATTCAGAAGCATGCTAGGCACTTGTCACAATCAAATATTGTTTATTTGGAGTCTCGGTAGGATACCCAGGCATCTGAATGCCTCTAAAAGAAACACCGCTGCTTTGAGTGATTGTGCAGTGGCACTTCTCCTCCCAGCTGTGCCTCACAGCCTCGGGCTGCCAGCAGACCTGGGGTGAGCAGAGACTTTGCCCTGCTCTGCTGCTTCTCCTCTGACCTCTCTTCCTCCCTGTTGCATCGGTTTCTTTTTCCCACTGGCCACTCAAAGCCAAAAGCTTCACACTTGGTCAAAAGCTTTGAAATTGAGTGAGGGGAGGGAGAGGAACCTGCCAGAAAAGTCCCCTCAGTGATCTTGTCTTGTAACTTGTGTGCAGAGGGTTCTTGAGAACTTTGGGGGACTCTGAGCTCCCCTGTAGCCCTGAGAAGGCACTAAAGATGTGGGTAGGAGTAAAGGCTTGGGAAAAACTTTTTAATTAAGCATCTCTTTGGAGCTGTGCCATCCTGAACAAAAAGCTGTGAGAACCAGGCTGCTCTGTGTCAGCAGGGAGGCCCCCAGCAGAAAACCCCTCCAGTCCCCGGGGGATGAGACTAAAAGCTGTGTGTGCTTGTTTAGACACACAGTGCTCATCCAGCTCTCCAGTGTCCCTGCTAGCAGTGTCCCTCCTGAGCCCCAGGGAGCAGAGAAATCCATTGGCACTGCTACATCAGCTCTCCTACAGCCTCATGCACCCTCGGCTCAGTGTGCTGCAGATTTAAATGATTTAAAAAGCATTATTTGCCAGCTTCCTCCTTTAACAGGGATTTGTGTATCTTCTACTTATTCCTTGTGCTGAGGTCACCGCTTCATAGCTGCAAGGCTACAACCTCATGACTCCATCTCTTAATTGTGTTTTGGGATGGCTTTCCTTATCCATAATGGATTTGCAGTACAGTCAGAAATGAAAAGTGATGTTTATAAAAGTATTGGGTTGAGGGTAGCACAAAATCCCCCTCAACCCTCTCTCGTGAGTCTCACTTACAGCTCCATTGACAAAAGATATACAGGCACATGTCCAAAATGTCAGTATGGTTTTTGTAATGGAAAGGACGTCCAACTATTGATCTTCCTTTAGAAGTTTTACCTTCTATAATGCATTCTCAGAAGCCTTACTGTGTTTTTCCCAAAGACAAAGAGACATTTAAAGCAGGTCATTGTGTGCTAGGGTCTTGCCTATCCTGTATATTCAGATTCTCCAAGCATCAGCAGATATTTCAAAAAGGCTTTTAGGTAAGAGGGTGGTGAAGGGTTGTGATGGGTCTCAAGCTTCTTCCCTGCCCATGAAGCCTCTGTAAACCTAAAAAATGCTGATAATCCTCAGTGAGAGACAGTGGAGGAGTGTTTGGTGCTTCTCACAGGTATGGGTTGGGGGAAATTAGTACCAAAAACATCTAAGAAAAAGCCTGATGTAGTACAAAGTTCATCCTGGCTGGTCTTGCAAGACTGTGGACAAGACTCAGTCCTTCTCCTGCATTGTGTGATTGGGACTCTCTCCAGCAGAGCCTGGCACCCGTCTTGGTCATGGCATCTGGGACTTTCCTGACTCCTTGCACTGCATTATTAACTGCTGGTTCAGGGAGAGCACACAAGGGCCCGTGTTTTGCAGCCCTGGTCACTGTCCCAGAGTGGACGACAGTTTTTATGCAGTAACATGCAGAAAACTGCTGCCACTCTGCATATGCATGTATTTCTTACCTCTCCCTGGTGGCTGCCTCTTCCTGTTTATGCATTACATCCTGGAGCAGGTATGAAGGAACTTGTTTTCCTTGATGGACACAAGCACCTAGAGGTGAAAACCATCTCCTGATTGAAGCCAAAGAATCATATTCAGAGTTTCTGACTTGCCTTTCCTTTGAGTTGACTATTCAGTACCTTATTTTTGTAACAGTCCTGCTGCAAAATGATTGCAGTGCCTGAGTTAGAGCAGTGGAGCAACTCCTGTTGCTTCACTGGGTCATGCTCAGGTGACACACACCAGGGCACCTGATGTGCCTGTTTGTGAGAGTGACGACTCCTGAGCTGAATCACTGAACGTTTGCCAATGCAAATTTGTTAAATCTTCTGGGAAGTGTTTATCGTGCACGCTCCAACTCTCAAACTTCCAAATTTGTGCAGAAGAAAGGCTTGCTTGGACTCATTGCTAATCTGCAAGAGGTGCTTGCTTGCCTTGTCCAGCTGGCAGCCTTCCCGGGTGCTGCATCCAAGTCCCCAGGCAGCAGTCTCACACCACACCACCCCGGGGGAGGGACCCGCGCCACGCACTGCACTCACGGCAGCCAGGGAGGAGATTGGGAAGAAGCTTTCAAAGAACCCAGGAAAAAGGAGGTAGGTGACCTTGAATTGAAAGGGTCTTTATCCTATTTCTTATCTGAACCTCGCTGGATCAAGACTGGCTGAAAATGATTTTCTTCTGCTGGTTGCTCAATGGCCTGTGTGAAATGTCATCGACAGATTTGGCAGCGATGTTGCCAAATCTTCAGGCTCCCTGTGAGTGTCACAGTTCTGGCCCCTGCTGTGTGGAGCCTCTCGCACTGTAACGTGAGGCATTGCTTACTTTCCATGATATTTTGGGGGAGGAAGGCAGTTTTCTACCCCACACAATGACTCACAGCTGGGAGAAACACAAAGCCACAAGCCCACGCACTAAGTTCAGTCTGTTGTTTAGCTTGCTGCGTGTGTCTCGTGAGACCACTTTCAGACGAGTTGCATTCACATCCGTCCTTCATTAAGAGAGCAGTGGGGTTTTGCAGAGCCGAAGGGTATTTCAGATGATATTAGGAGTGGGCTGCAGGAGCTGGAATCATCACACCTAGCTGTATGTGTTCAGAAGAGATGGGTCTCAGCTTCCTGTCATCAGAGGAAAGAGGCGTTTGTGCTTTTAGTTCCTGGAACTGTTCAAGGCCAGGTTGGATGAGTCTCTGAGCAGCACAGTGAGGTGGTAGCAGTCCCTGTCCATGGCAGGAGGTTTGGAATAGATAGTCTTTGAGGTCCCTTCCAACCCAAATAATTCTGAGTTCTGTTAAAATTCAGGGATTTGAGAGGGTGACTCTATTGGTACTTCCGAGTGGGTTTGGGAAAGGTGTTGGCTCACCTGCTGTTGCTGGTCCAGTGTTTGGGGATTGGCTCTTATGGAATCTCTCAGCCTTTTGTGTTCTTGAGGCACAAGCTCAGTTCCTGCAGGTGATTCATACGAGCTTGTTGTTGCATCTCACTAATGCTTAAATCCCAGTCTGCTCATCTTTTGTGAGTAGGGGGTTGTTTGGCATGGTTCCTGTGGTTGACTGACTTACTTAGGAAAGATTTCTCCAGAAGTGACTTTAATATAGAAAGCTGGATAATTGTGTGCTTCAGACTTTCAATTTACTGGCGACTTTTCAATGTCTTTTACAAAGAGAACATAAAGGACTGTGGCATTGTTGGTGGGACGCACATCCAGCATCCTTCCATGGCAGCATGGAATGGGAAGCCTTGAATTCAGCCCCTGGATCTCATCAGGATTCAGCTGCAGGGAAGATGGGATATTGAGATAGGAAGCTGGATATTGTACCAGTGCTGTTTTAGTGCAGTGCTTTCCATATTTAATGTGGCTAAATGAGGCTGACTCTTTAGGAGTGTCTCTGCAGGAAAGATGCTTCCTGTCTGCCTAGAAATTGCCTCACTCTGCTTGGGTAAGGTCTGAACAGGTGAGTCTAAAGAAGAAACTCTTTCTTGAAGCAGCAGGTGCTTTCTACAAGGTATGAAGATTTCACTTGGAAATGGGGCACATCTTGGACATTGCCAAGGAGCTCTGTAGTATTCAAGGCTGGCTCCCCAGTCTCAGCCTTGACTGGTTCAGTTATATCTAGAAATTCTCATTCAGTGGGTGTTTAATATAAAGTGAATTTGCATCTCATTTCCAATTCTTTTTCTGGTGCTACTGTCTGTCACGTTCCCCTGAGACATCCACCTGACCTCTAAATTGATCCAGAGTCTTTTTTCAGAGGTGAAACCTTGCTGCTTTTCACTAGGCATCGAGCAGGGTAACAGTCTTCCAGCACTTATTGCAGCTGAGACACGTGATTTGATCAGAGGCTGATGTGACGTGAAAATGATGTGAAAATCCTGCTTTTGTGCTCCTGCCACAGAACAACACCTCGGGCTCTGCTTTCCCCCTGCACTTGGGGTTTCAAACTGGCAGAGGAGGTAAAACGTGCGCAGGTGGCAAAACCCGCCAAAGCAACAGAGAGAGCAATAGGTAATAAGAGGGGGAAGAACATTTGCTTTGCCAAGTCTTGGAAAATCTTTGAGTGCTAGAAGATGTGGGTGAGGTCTGAAAGGTCCTGAAGAGCAGGCAGTGAGGTCCAGCCCTGCGTAGCATCTCAGTGAAGCCCTTCATTACCTTCGCCTCCTCCTCTGCCCAAGGCAGCTGACTCAAAGAAAGTTGAAGGGGCAGCGTTTTTCCACAGATGCTGCTGCTCTGACTGCTTAATTTATCAACCTCTTTGGCAACTCCCCAGTGCCCAAAGCTGTTGAAAGAGTCCTCGGTGTGGTGAGGGGAAAAAATAAACGAGTCAAAGGCTCCATTAGGGAACGAGTCCATCAGTCGTGGCTGGGGGTGAGAGATGAAGCCCTTTGCTTTGCTGGGGCTCTGTCACAAGTTTTCCTGTCTTGTATCCTTTGCGTTGGCCTCACCTTGGAGCTGTTGCTGGTGACCCTGGTGTAGCTGCCACACAAGCATAAATTGGATGAGAGCTAATTAACTGTCAAAACCCAGGGCAAAAGACAATAAACCCCTGCTTCACCTCCTGGTGGGTTTCAGTCTTTTCTCTTTGATGTGACAGCTTGTCCTCCATTCCTTTTGCAAACAACTCACCATTGCAGAGGAAATGCAATACAGCAAGGCAATCACTTATCGCCGGTGACAGCAAATAAACATGAAAAATGGGCTTTGAAATACTAAAGGACAATGATCAGAAAGGTTTCTTCTTTCATCCTAAATCATGATGTTTAGCACTCGGCTCTAGTATTATAAGTTATTTATAAATGTCTTGGCTTGTTAGGAAATATATGTTTTTATATGGGGACAAATAATATTTTTAATCAGATGATAGATGTGCAGGCTGTGCATGGGGAGGGGGAAACGTGGAGAAGCCAAGGCAGACTCGGTGTAATATCCTCATCCTAATGGGGAGGCACCTAAACAAGCAAAATGTTGCAAAGTGACATTTTCTCCTAGGCATGAGTAACACAGACATGTCTGTATTGAAGGAAAGCTCATTAAAATTTCTGATGGAACAATTTTCTGTCAGAAAATGAAATTTCACCAAAATCAGAATGTCATACTAAGAGGTGTCAATCACACAGATATTTGCAACTGAGGAACATTCTTGTTTTGCTTTGGAAAGGTAAAATCCTTGTTTCTGTGTTTGTTTGGATTCTTCACACAAAATGTTGATATACTTTAGCAGGATTTAATTTGCTACATTGCTTTGATGTTCTCAAAACAAAATTTTAAAATGTATCAATATGGACGTGTTAAAAACTGGATTTTTTTGGATTGTCACTTCATGAGAAATTTTAATTTTTTTTTGGTTCTGATTCAATGGAAAAACATGCCAGAATGTCAGTTTCTCATATGACACAAGTTCTGTTTTTCGCTCAACTCCAATTATAGCATTTGAATTTTGAAATTCAAAGAAACAGAGGAAAACAGGAGGCAGGAACAAAATGTGTCAAAACCACCTTTTGTTCCCCCCCCTCCCTCAGACACATGAATCAGCTTTGGCAAACTCAGCGTTTTCCAATGTTGTTATTGGAATTGGAATATTGGTGAAATATTATTTCCATGCTATTGTAGGCATGTTCCTATCTAGGCCTTTTGGGGATGTACTTTTTCTTGGAAAAGCTCAGTCCCACACCTGAACATGGGATGCAACCTCCTCTTCCCACTGAAGGGGAGGCTTTGCATGTTTTTTGCCTGTTTTTTTTTTGGTGGATTCTCATTTCTGCTGCTTGGGAGGGATTTGGGTCATTTTGCTGACCGAGGGCTCGGAAGCAGTGGAAGCTGCTGTTCTCTGCAGGCTCTGGGGCATCCTGCTGGCTTGGGGGACTGAGCTATGGAGTTTCAGGGTCCTCTGTACAGTGAGAGCTGTGAACAACAGCTCCAGAACTGTGGAGGCAGCAGAGGGCAGCTGTACCCAAAATGAACAATCCCACCCCTCAATAGCAACTGCTGTGCTATCAGCTTTTATTTAAAAACAACTCCCAAATCTTCCCTGGACCATTTCACAGAGCGAGCATGCTTCTGAGCGATTTGTTTCCTTTGCAAAGGAGTTGTAACACACTTTGGAGCAGCCTGTGAACAGTTGCGGGTGCATCTATTCAAGGGTTGGTTTATCTTGCTCCGAGGTGTAAAACCTTTGGAAGAGTACTTACCTTTTGTGAACACACAGGCAAAACAGGAATGCAGAAAGAGCCAGGTTGGAAACAAGACTGCAGTATTGCCCCAGCAACCCCTTAGTGCTGCACACACTTTTGGATTGTTTCAGTTGTTTCGAGGTTAAGGCAGTCTAGCTCAGGAAGTCTTCCAAGGAGGAATGTAAGTCATGCTGGAAATGAGATTTTGGAAAACAAGAAAAACACAGATTTGCTTCATATAGGATGTTTTTCATGTTTGAAAATAAATTCTGTTCAGCAAAGGCATTCTCTGCTTAATTACACGATTTTGACAGGTTTTATTCCAAGAATAAAATGTCACCATTTGCCACAAGCCATCCTGAATAAGACCTTGTTTATACATTCCTTTTCCACACTACTTTGAATTATACCATAGTAAATTTGGAGCAGCTCTACTGAGTTCACTGGAAAGTGACTTTGGTTTTATACAGGTGGAATTAGAAGGAGTTTGGGCTTGTTGCACTTGGATTTGTGGCTAATCAAAGACAGTATAGAAAGCTTTTGGCCATCTTGACATCATTGCACTGTCCTTCTCCACTTCGTAAAAGGTTCTGATTTGCTTTTGGTTCCAGGATGTGCTTTGCTTTTGGGGGAAGGAGNGGGAAGGAAGGAAGGAAGGGAGGGAGGGAGGAAGGAAGGAAGGAAGGAGGGAAGGAAGTCTTTCTTGGAAGGAAGAAGGGGGAAGCTGTGACCTTCACATATGATTTTGGTTGGCTTCTGTGTGGTTTCCAGATGGATGGGGAGAACTAACTCGGATTGCAAATGGTTCTTGGTGTGATAAACTGGCTTGCTGGAAGCCCCTCCTGAAATAAGCCCTCCAACCTGGAATAGTTTCTTGTGGAAGGGGGTGGGGGGAACAATCCTGCATCAGCAAAAAGCTCTGCAAATTTCGCAGTGTCCTGTAAGGACCAGGCTCGTGGTGCTGTGAGACCCTTGGGCAGTGACGGACGGAGGTGTGAGGCTCACTGGGCTGGGCAGCTGCCAGAGAAGCCTTGCAGGATGAAGTCCTGCTTCAGGGAATGAAGTTGCTGGAAATTAGCCCTGTCCAGGTTTTATTGGCTCTGTAGGCTCCTTCAGGGTGACTTTTGGTAACGCACAGCTATTAAATGCAGAGTGGCTCTGGCTCCCAAGGAGCAGAGAGTGAGGAGAAGGCAGAGTAACAGTGAGGGCAAAGATGTGCCTTGGTGAAAGATTCCTTTACCTGAATTGGAGTTGTGTTAAGTTCTTCCCTGAGGGCAAATACTTGATTTTATTTATGGCTCCTGAGTTAGAAGAAAGCATTCATTTTAGAAAGGTTTCAGAATTATTTCCCCTCTCTCTCCCACTTGTTATATTTGACTAGCTGTAGCACTGACTATCATTTCACATGATAAAAACACTCTGCTATAGATATCAGAAAAGAAATGAACCTCATAATAAACTAATCTTCCTATTTCTTGGTTTCCAAATCAGGTTGCTTTGTAAATGTTTATACCTTGGGCCTTTGAAAATTCCCATCACTCCAATATTCCCTCCACTCAGACTCTATGTTAGACTCAAGCCTTTTAAAACACATTTGTTTTCTGAAAATAACCATAGACATTTTCGTGCCCAAAACCTTTATGCTCTGACTTTATACTTTATACTGCTTACAACTTCAATAATGGGAGAATATATCAAAGTGGGGTGACCTATTTAACTGTTTCTAACCTTGCTGAAATGCATAAAACTGAAATCTACTCCTTCCTTCCCCTGGCATCTCCCATTTCCCCACTGACCCTGCTGTTGTTCCCTATTTAGAGCAAATAGGCAGGATAACCATGTCCTTAGTTGGTACCTATGCCCACATTGTGCAGTGAGAGCCACGTCTGTACTTTGAAATGTGAGGAGAAAGCTTAAAAGGGGCAAAACATAGATTAGGGCAGCTAGAGAAATCTTGTTTTGCATTCTTCCTTCCCCCCTCACCAGCATCAGAAATATGAGAAGCCCAAGGGAGCGAGCAGCCAGGCAGGTTTTGCATCCTCAGGACACTGATTCGTGCTCAGCTTTGCCAGATTCCTGCAAAAGGCTGCACCAGCCTCAGCCTGCTTTGTCCATCTGCCATGGGCACGGCCAGAACCCAGGAGTGCTGGCTCCTTGTGTTTGATGAACGTTCAGCCTGCTGGGCCTCCCTTGGGATGCTCCCGTTCCCAGAGGTGATGGAGTCGCTGCAGGGCAGGGCTGGAGGGGGCTGATGGTCCAGCACGGCTTGGGCAGAGGTCAGTGAGCTGATGGGTCCAGCAGGGAGCAGAGTTTTGGGGTCTGCTCTGCACACTGACACACCTGCATCAGAGTAACAGACCCCTCTGATGGTCCCGTGGCTTCCCCAATGACCTCTGTGTGAGACTCCTCTCAGCTGGGAAATGGCTCTTTTTGTCTTTATTCAAGCTCATCTCTGAACCAGCCCTTTGTGGCTCTCTAAGGTTTAGCTTTCTGCACCATTCATTTGTTGTCTGTTCCCACTTAAATTGCCAGTCTTGATGCCATATGGCTCACTTAATAGACAAACAAGCCAGTGTATGTGGTGTAAATATTTTCTTACAAGTTAGATTGCAAATAAGGAAGTTATTTCATGAGAATAAATTGAGTTTTCAAAGAGAGATTAACAACAAAACCAAAAAGGTCTATTTCAATACTGCTCCAGAGGACTTCACCCTGAAGGTTTTGAATGCCTAATATATCCTTCCTTTATTTTTAAGTAATCCGACTAGATTTTTAATTACTCTTTAACCTGCCCTTTGGTAAAACTCACTAAAATCTATCGGCATGTTATAAATAGCAACAAAAGACCCATCTTTCTTGTTTGTTTGTTTTTTTTTTTCCCAAGCAGTGGATATACTATAAGAATAGGAAATGTCAGGTGTAAGATTACATGATATAAAAGTGTAATGGAAAATACTAGGCAACTCAGTGCATTTGCTGCTGTTCAACCCAATACCCTCAGTTCAAAGCTTAGCAAAGCTGCAAAGGCTAAAACAACAACAACAACCCCTCTCTCCCATGAAAATGCTCTGGGAGCTTATTAAATTATTGCAGATACTATAAAAGGCTGTATCTCAAAGCTCATCTCTCAGATGTGCTCTCCTGTTGTGTACACTGAGCTGCATATGGGAGGGAGAGGAGAGTCCTGATATTTACTGCCCTTAAAACACTTTGAGGATAGCACAGCACCATCCATTTCTTGAACTCTGCCTTTTTTCACAGACTGCTTTAACCTGAGCTTGTAAACAGGGGTGAGAACAGAGGTGTTTAGAGCAGAGATGCCAAGGAGTCAGTGGGGAATGAAAAATCTAAGGAGGGGGTGGGTGGGTTTCAAACCCATTCTCTACACAGAAATCTGGAGTAAGGCTGCTTGTTCAGGATGCAAGTCAAACATATGAACATATTTGAATGTTGTTTTAAAAACAAGGATTTAATGCTATGCCACCTTCCAGAGCTCGGTGTTACACGAGTCCTTTGGGGCTTTTTTGGTTTGTTTTGTTTAAGCAAATTTTTCAGCTATTCGTGGCTAAGCAGGACTCTGACCTGATCTCAGTACCACAGGGTGGGCAGAGATGGTGAGTGGTGGGGACTGTGGCAGTACCTCCAAGGAGACTGAAATCCCAGGGCAACACAGCACTGCCCTGCAGAGAGGGAAGACGTGGGAAGTGATATTCAGACCAGCCAAAGAGGAGATCAAAGCTGAAACATGACGTGCCCTTAGGTGACTTGCTAACATCTCAGTGCATGTAGGTTGTGCTTGGAAAAGTTCTAGCCCTTATCTAAAGGAATAAATTGTTCCTGGCACTAAGTGTTAATGGCCTTGGGAGTGAGAGGATTACTGAAGCCCAGAGATATGAGGAGCGTCTGTTGAGAGTGCAACTCTTGTGCATTTTGGAATTTAGGCTTCTAGCTCAACTACTGTCTTCTGAAGATAAACCATCAGGTTGAGGCAGCCAGAAAATTTTTCAAGGGAGAAGTGGCTGAAACAGCAGAGCTGCAAGTGTTTTTATCTAATCTGCCTGTGAGAACCCAGATTATGGCTTCCAGGTCTGGTACAAAAACCCAATTTTGGAGTTTTCTCTTGGAAGAAACAGAGACTGTTAAAGGGAGAAGCAGCCATGAAGTGGACTACTGAGGCGTGGGTTTGTTTTGTTTGAATGGGATATGCAGCTGTTTTAGGCTTCTTGTGATTTAGCCAGGCAGGATTTTGCCATGGAGTGTGAGCAGAGCATGCTGTGAAATGGGGATTTTGGCAGGTGGCCGGGGTTGTGTTTGCAGCTGAGTTTGTGACCTGGTGCTGCCTTTGCCCTGTCTGGTGTGAGGCAGGCTGAAATGAGTGTGGGATGTATCATCTTTTGTTCCTTCTCCTGGGCACACAGGCTTCAAGCACTGCTGATGCAAGAGGTTTGAAAGCAAATGTCCCAGAGGCGGTGGTGGCTGGCAGGGAGCCGGCTGTCCCGGTGTGGGACTGTCCCTGCACCAGCTGGGAATGTGCACCCCTGACACTGAATTCCTGGCCGGGTCAGTGGTGGTGGGGAGGAAGAATCCACTTCTCATCACGCTGTGGGTCACCAGGGAGAGTCCTGCTCCCAGGAGGATCCCTGTCACCTGGCGGGAGGAGAGCCAGGATGTGTCCTGACAGAAATTCCGACCTTGTGCTCCTTCCAGACTGGCTGCCTCTTCTCTTCCCAAAGCCCGAGGATGTTTGAGTAACACCCTGCTATGCCCTTCAGCTGCAGTATTTTTCCCTGTTCCTGTTGTTGTGGCATGCAAATGTGGTAGAATACCTTCTCCCTAAACTTCTGTCTCTGAAATTTTCTCTGTCTCTATCACTCTGATTTACCTTGTCACCAAGGATTTCCTCATATCATTTTATAATATTTTTTGACACTAAAAGCAATGTTTTCAAAATGTTTGGCCAACCCCTATAGGTCTCAGGGGCTATTCCACAGCATCTCCTGCAGCCTGGAGTGTAACTAGAGCTCCCACTGTGCTGTTTGCAACTCAAAGGTCTCCAGGTTGGATAAAAAGTGTAAAGAAATGAACACTTTTGTGCCCTGTGTCATATGCGCTCTGAATGATCTGCTGGCAGAAATTTAATTTTGTTTCCAGTAATTTGAGGTTATGGATAGGATTACATCTCCCAGTCAGAGAGAGACATTAATCAAGAAATAGGCCTCTTAATCCTCCTTTCAATTTTAATGAAACACTGTAAAAATGCCTTTCACCAGGGGATGTCAAGTATCAGTTGTGCTTTGATTAACATGCTTTTGTGACAGGTTTACTGTTGTACCATGTACCAAGTTATTCAGCAACCTAATTTAAGCTGTCTGTCAAGGGAAAACAAGTACAAAGAGAGCATTATTTTCTCATTGGACTTGCAATAACAGACTTCTGTATCTACAAACGTTTTTTTTGAAATGCTGGTTACTCCACACCCGTTGTGACATTTTTAACCTTCAGAATGAACGGGTAAAGGTTGGACGTGACACACATCACACTGTCCCCTGAATGGCAATTAGGAAAGAGATAAGAAATCGGAAATGTTTTTGCAGCTGATGTAAGTTAAGCACTTACCTTTCTCACAGCAAAGCGGAATTTGGATCAACTCTTCTGGACTATAATGGGTGTAAATCTGGGGTGACTGAGAGGAGCACTCTCAATCTCTAATCCTCTCTTCATTTTTTCTGTCCCCCTTCTAAAGGCAAAACACATTTTCAATGAAGGCTTTGTGGTTTGAGTGGAGTTTGGCTTCTTATCTGCTCAGTTTTTTCTAATGTGGCTCGATTATATTAGATATGAACTTCCTTGTGGCTGGAAGCCAACACCAGACAGACTATTTTCTCTCCCAGTTGCTGAAACCTGACAGGGGAATGACAAGCCTTTTCACAGGAATTGGTTTATTTTTAGAGAGGGATGTTTTTGTTCCTGCCTCTTTAAAAATTAACTTCTTGAAACAGAACGGCTCCAGATCATCTCAAAGTAGAATGTAGCTGGAGACTGGAGTCCTCCATGCAAACGCAGCCTCTTCCAGCCAATATGGGACACGAGTCCACAAGCTGCCCTCACCAACCTGACACCCACAGAGCTTTAAGAGCGCGGTTAACAGAGAGAAGTTTTCTGTGTGAGTGGGCGCTGCTGCACTCTTGAGCTCTGGAATATGGATTAAAGGCTTCACAGTCCCCTCCGCTGCTCTGCGGACAGAAAAAATTCATTACAAGATGGTCCTTCCATTTGAAAAGATTATAAGTGAAGTCTCAGACTAATTTTGATAACTAATTGCTGCCAGGAGGCTGTGGCACCACATGCCTTGCTTGGCTTCCCTTGAGGGAAGGGAAGGGCTGGTGGAATTGCAGCATCTGGAAGCGAGGGAGTCAGTGGGCTGGCAGGTGTGGCAGAGGTGCCAGTCCTCTCTGAACTGGGCTGTTCTTCCCTGCTGGCCAGTCAGTAGGGGTTTTGCGGGAAGGAAAACTGTGGCATATCCTTGCCTCATCAGGTTTCTCATGGCACCAAGACCTGTTGAGGTCCCCAACCTCTAACTCCCTATGCTGCTCTGCCGGGGTGCTCTATACACTGTGGTGGCCTGGGAGGGTGTTCAGGAGCCATTTGTAACATCTTAATGGCCACATTAACACCTCTAATTGTAAATGACAGGGCAATTAGTCTCAGCATAGCAGTTTGAACAATTATGTTTGGCCTGCTAAAGTGACAGAATATTCATTAACGCAATAAGAATAAAAAAGGTCTCAGGATTTGCTCCTCTGAGGAGAGTAGCCTGGCTGTTTGTCTGCTTTAAGCCTCTGTAAAAAAATGCAAGTTTATCTGCAGCTCTTGCCAAAAATTCTCAGCTGTCAAACCTGTTTATTCCATGAAACATGTTGAGGGCAAATGTGTGTCTACTCTGCCTCTCACTTGATTCACAGGAAAGAAGTTTAAGAGAGAGAAAAGTGCCTCAATCTCTGTTTTCCACAAGGCCAAAGAGTCTTGGGGCTTCTTCGCTGAATCCCAAACTATGGTGATGGAATCCACTGATAGAACCAGGGTGCACATATTTAGGGTCAGAAACTGAGATGGAGGTTGTGCCAGGCCTGGAAGTTTCTCAGTGTTTATACTGCTTTGCACTTGAGGTCTCATCTAAAAACAGAGCTGTTTTTCTGGTGGAGGCTGTGCTTCAGCAGAGCCAATCCCAGCTTTGAAGGCCTTCAAAAAGACAGCCAAAACCTGAGGCAGCAGGGAATATGAGGGGACCTGGACTGATGATGTGTTACATTTCTGACTCTCTCCATTAGATTTCACTGCTATTAGGCAAGTAAAGGCACATGTGGTTTGATTTTGTCCATGAGACTGTTTTTCTCTGCAATGGAAGCTGCAAAATAGTGGATCAGTCTTTAGTCACTTGCAAGAATTCTGTTTGAAACCCTGAAAATGGTTACTTTAACACATTGGTTTGGTTCCCTGCTCACTTTCTGTCTCTTTCCATTCTGACATACAGCAAGTGGTAATTTTCCAGGGGTGATTCACCTGGTATTACCATTGCAGATCTGAGGGATCCTACGGGATCTCCTTGGGCTGGGAGTTTTTTCAAGATGTTACTGAGGGATTTGGGGTGAAGGACAGCCCTAAAGGCAGACTCATTTTTCCAACAATCTTTGTGTGGTATTGCTCTCAAACAATGTGCATGATGAAGCTGGGAATTCTCTTAACAAACTTTGTTTGATGTCTTAACCAATGGGCATCCTGGTACCTTGGATGAAGTGACACTGCTTTGGGGCTTTATTTTGGTTTTCCTTTTTGATGAATCCATCTGAAATCTGACTAGTGAAGTTGTGATTTTTTAAAAAATAGCTTCACTCCTGAGTGAAAGCTGTCATTGCAGATGTGTTTTAGTTCAGTGGAAACATCAGGACTGTATTTGGGACTGCAGGATCATAACATCTTTTTAAGCACAGTGGGAGACAGATGGGTGAGCAGCCAGCTTGATGCAAGAACAATAAGAACAAATGAGCTTTTTAAAAATAGAACAATTGCATTTGGAAGGAGAATCGGAGGGGGGTGAAGCTGAGAGGGAAATAATTCTCCCATGATTCTATCCTGGTTCTATATTAAACAAAACATGTTGCAACATTGTCTTCGTTAGCAATGAAGTGACAAACTGGAGCACTTCCAAATTGGCTGGCTCCAAACTGCTTTCATATTGACCTGAAATGTCAGCTGCTATTACATTCCGCTGACCACTGATTGCTTCCAGAGTAGCATTTTCTCCTGTGAAATGAAAGAAGTTCCATCTCAGTGATCTCGGTGTCTCCTGGTGTTTGTGGAGAACGACAGTCATGGGAAATGATAGTGCCTTTATTTCAAACCACTTCTCAGTTTGAATGAAATGAATTGCTAATATTGAAGTTATTTATGCTGTGAGAGTGAGTTTTGTGCAAGAATGTTTCGGTCACCCAGAAGATCCTCCACTTCACCTTCTTAGAGTCAGAAAACCAAGGTGATAAGTGCCTCTAATTTGTTTTCCTACCTTTACACACAGGTACAAAGAGTTGGGCTTGGACATAGCAATGCTGATATCCTGCCTTGCAGGTAAACTTTTAAATTCTCCCGTGTAACTCTGTAAAAAAAACATAAATATGGAGAAATAGTACTTCTGGTAGCAGTAGTTGAAGTTCTGTGATCAGTTATCAAATGATATGATGAAAAGTATTTTGCTTAAATTTTTAATCCTCTTTAGAAGACAGGAGAATGCTCAGATAATTTTTATTTCACAAAATGCTGGCTTAAAATTATGTTAAAATGTGGTAAAAGCCTCTTGGTCTTTAATTCTCAGGGAAATAAACTATGTGATCTGCAAGGTTTTTTCAATATTTCTCTTTGGAAAACCTGTGTAATATCATTTAACCACATTCCTACACTCTATTTTTCTGTAGTTATCACTTGAAAAAGTGATATATTCCAAGCATTTTTTTTTTTTTTTTTAAATAGACAGGCCTGTTATCTGCTTAAATCCAGAATGAAATATTACTGGACATATAACCCTACTGGATCCATTCTTGTAAAGCAACAGCAACTAAAAAACCTGTAAAATGTGGGAAAACTTGTCAGCTTGAGGGCTTCCCCAATTACCTCAGTGGTAGTGAGCATGTACAGAGATGGGCTTTGGCCACATCCAGTATCCATTCCCGTATCATTTTCCTCCTCTTTGTTAAGGTCCTACTCTATACTTGTATTTACCTCATTTGTGAAAGCACTAGAAACAGTCAATTTCCTAAAAAGGGGAAGAGAAGCATAAAGTAGAATGGTCATGATTTCATAAGAGGTATTGACTGTCCTCTGTTTTATGTGCCAAAAATATGTGATTTTTGCTGCTATTTTGCATGGTGAAATCTCTGACAGTTTTGTCCATTTAGACCCATTCTCTCTTTATTAAATTGAAATTAAACTAAAATTAAGCTCAACTTGTGGAAGAACCAACAGCTTTTATGAGAATATTGTTTTCTCTTCTTATTTTTTATAGAGCTATCTCCATTCCATCTGATCAATTATTAAGAAGAAAATCTACAGCATTTTTATCCATTCCTAGTGGAATGCTGAAGTATCTCAAATAAAATAAAAACAACTCCTTGCTGAAGAAGTGGATGAAGAGTTGAGTATTGGCAGGACAAGAAAAAATGTTGTTTCATAGTGCTGTACTTAATATTTCTGAATGCTGAGTGGAGTTCAGGTAATTAAATGGGGAAATCCATAAGATGAAATACAAAAGCAAATAGTTATCTGTGTGGAGAACAACAATATTTACTCCACCATGGGGAGGTTTCATCAGAAGGACGGACATTCAAAGGATCTTGTGATGGGGATCCCCAAATAACAGCTCAGAATGTTTTACTTGCAAAAATTACCAAGTGACTTGATTAATGGCAGGTTCAAATTGCCTTCTTCAGGGCTGGGGGTCAACCTGTACAACATCCCACAAGGAAGTTCTCCCTAATGAAAACAAACTGTCCCAGGACACCTCCCTGGTCTTGTGGGGTGTCTGGGATCTTGCTCTGTGCTTGCAAAGTGAAAGGTTTGGATTGGGAATTTTTGTAGTGTTACCTTGGGGGCCCGCTGGTTGGGATTGTCAGGGAAAAGAAAGAATTTTTTCTTAATTTTTTCACTTAATTTTTCCCTGAAAGTGGGATGAAGGCACACCTATGTTTGTGCCAATACTGCTTTGGGATTAGAAGCAGTGTTTGAGAGTTTTTGTCTGTTTTTTTAATTTCAAATTGCTTTAAAGGCACAAAATGGGTGCAGATCTTCCTTTTACTTGCCAAGTTAAGATGGCAGAGAAGGCTTGGATATTTTTCACCCCTCTGCTGAGAAGAAATCTCTTTCAGGCAGCTGCTGCTCTTATTATTGCAATAATCCACAGAGAGAACAAACAGAATGGCACTGGGGACTGGATCTGGGAGATGTTGTGCTCCTGCATGTGAAGGGAATGCAGAGGAGTAGCTGCAGCACAGCTGAGAGCAATGGTGAGGTGAGAGCTTCCCAAAATGAAGGGG